>VYZQ01059303.1:0-26846 GCA_013400655.1 Mystacornis crossleyi
TAGAGCTAGAGAAAAGGAGACAGTTATTGTCTTGAATAGTATGCACTTCTTTTATTGTTTTATTTGTATTCTTCCTCCTTAAAAGAAGCTGCTGTTTACAGAGCATTCAGAGTAAATCCAAACAGTGGGATGGAGACCAAGATTGACTAAGTGAAACCTGCCCTAAGTGTGCACCCAAGAGATCAGCTGAAATCAATTTGTCCTGCAGAGGTAGGTGGTTATACATCAAAGCTGAGAAAAATCATACTGGAGCCAGGGGAACACTTTCAAGCGGGAAAACTGGGGGTTGCCTATGGCATATGCCCTTATTACTGAAGAGTGTGTGTATGTGTGTGCTTGCCTGTGAGTCATGGAGAGACTGAGAGTGGAGGAGAGAGAACAAGAGAAAGGGGGAAAGAAAAAAAGGAGGAAAAAAGAAATCACTAGAGACACGCAGATGCAAAAGCACAATGGTTGTATAAAATTATTTTGAGCTTTTTGTACAACTTACATAATTCTCAAGCAGAAGAAAATAAAGCTGTAATTTATGCAGTTCTCCCTAGCAAGTAAAAAAAAGTTATTTTTACAACTCCCTATATTGATTTTATTTTTAGAACACTTTCTAAAACAAGTGGAGAATTCAATCCTACTCTCTGAGGCATGTCAATTTGTGCCCACATAGTCGATGGAAAGATTGAACCCTAAGTGCAGATCATGACATTCTGCTGTGATAAAAGCTGTTTCTGTTTGCTTTAACTCTCATGCATAGTGGCAAATGCCACCTGTGACACATTGGTATAAGTACAACTATCTCAATTGCATCCAGTGATTGCAATACACTGGAAGTTGTTTCTAAAAGTTACCTGATTCTCTCTACTCAGATAAATGAATTCTCTCAAAGTGTTTTAATATGGGAAAAGGTAGTCAAGTTATAGACACAAATAAACTTCACTTGCCAGGATGTTTTTGCAGAACATGATACCAGTTAGCAAAATACAGAACATATCAAGAGAAAAACAATCTATGATCTACTTTGGAATGTGTTTCTTTATAACCCTGTTCAGGAAAAGCCTTGAATTTTTGCTTAGATCCTCCTTAATTGTGCTGGTAGGCATTGCTTAACCAGTGCTATGGTACACAGCCCTTCTCCCAGTCACTGCCCTCTATGTTTTTGTGCATTTAAGGACGTGCGTATATTAATAATCAAGACCTGGGCAGAAAAGTGTCCTTCAGTCTACTCTTTCATTGCCTCCCAAACATCAGCATCTTTTGTATTGTCAGATGAACTTGTTTCCACTATTACTTAAGTCACTGTGGCTATGAAAGCAGAACCAGAAATTGCCAGAACCATCTAAATCAATGAAGATCTATTGCTCGATAAACCTGAATATGTTTTACTACGTTGTCTTTCCAGAGATAAGGGTTATAAGATGGTTACACTGCCAGTGGTGTATTTCTTTTTGCATGGTGTGAGAGCCCAGAGAGGGCAGCATGGCAGGAGACTCCCTTCCCATGAAGACATGGACAACACTTCCAACTGTCTCTTCATCTTCCAGATGCTTCACAAAGCTCTTCACAGCCTTGGACCTCCCGAGGGAGCCTGCATACCTGTTTTTTATTGACTTTGGTTGCTACCATAGCTATTCATTATTAGTCAGCTTTTTGGATGGGGAACCAGCTGTGTTGTTTATCTGGCCGAGGTTCTGGTCTCCATGCCTGCTGATCCTCGACATCGTGCCAGCCCATGTACTGAGAATTACATGGCAGGAACAAATTCTCTTTTCTAGCCGTGTTGGTTGTCCAGGTCCCTGTCTGCCATAAGGATAAAGAACTGTCAGGTTCCAGATCCAAAAATCCTTCCTGCTCCCTCCTCTGTGCTGCAGCCCATGCTGGCCTAGTTTTGAATCATGCTGGAAAATGGATATAAGCAGCTAAAATTTCCTTCCTGTGTAAGGTAATATGCCCTTTCTAATATTAATATCTAGAGGATCCCCAGATCTTTAGCAATTTAATAAATCCAGAGGAACACTAAAAAATAGCGAGGATTGACAGGCTCTCTAATAATTATCATGAAAAATAAGTGAAAATTCTGTTAAAATTTTGCCAAGAAACTATTTATGTCCTCAGGTAACATTTTGCTACTCTGCTTGCATGCCTCAGTGTGTTTCCTTCCAAGCTGGCTATATAGTTCTATAGATACAACAATACATATGCACGTAAGCATTACCTATATCTCTCTTGTTTGCCAAACCTGAAGTGATTTATGTAATTATACACATAATGTATTTTATCCAAATACACAAAGAATTTTTTTTTATAAATGCCACTTAGTATCTAGATTTAACTTAAACCACTACTTAGTCTATCTTCCTTAATAGGATACTAAAAAGGAATTTTATGACAACATTATCAGTAGCATTTTGCTGATAATTAGAATAACAATAATAATACTGAGATATTTTTTCAGTAATAATGGTGTTATTAATGAGATTTTTATGAAAGACAGACTTCTTTAGTATAATTATGAAAATTGATCTTTTTCATTTTACTTATTCACTGAAATCAGATAAGTGGCTTAACTACATGTATTATTTCTAATAAATATTCAAAAGAATGCATTTAAACAAGGCACCTCATTCTATTCTTGCTCATATTCCTTGCATTTAAATAAAANNTAAAAGTGTAATTGCTCTGCTTTTTTAAACTGCTAGTTTGGATTAGCTGTCTAACCTGTACAGTGTAGCTGTTTTCTGTTTGCATTTTTAATAGCTTTATTACCATTTGGTGAAGCCTTAATTTCTCACTCCCTTGAAGAGTCCTGCCTTTAAGTCAGCTCTACAATTTAACCAGCAATAATCTGTCAAGATCAGATAAAGACCTGCACCACATGAAATGCAGTATTTTTGTGTAGCATTCTGTCATTGTTAAAGGAAAGATCTGAGTATGTCAAAATGTAACACCTGAAAGTTTAATAAACTTTGTAGCATAATTTTCCAGTTATTTTTAAAATAAATTGTTCTAGAATACATTAGCTTGTTCACTAGTGAAATCAGTTAAATATCTATATAAATATGTTTGGGTGAAGGGAGCCAGCAGTTTCTCAACAACGATAAAAGTTCTTTCAGTTTTCAAGCCTCAGATTAAGTCACTTCTGAAAATCCTTGCTTCAATTCAGTTCTATTAACTCTGCAGTTTCCCTGTAGTTCCTTCATAATATTTGGCCTTAACATCACTGCAGAGGTTCATTCAATATTACAAACATTCTTTTTTTCAGAGTTGTTAATACCGAGGCAATTGAAGAGAAGCATACTTAACTCCTCGCTTTCAGGACTTATGCTGGTCCTCAAGTATTCCTGTTTCTTTTCACATTCTTGTTTCACTTATTCATGCAAGAATTTTTTTTTTTAATTATATGAAGATGAGATCCTAAGTCTATGTTAATGTTAAATAGTAACGGAACCGTGTCAGGTATGTATGAACTAATATACTTATGGGACAGAAGAGTGAAAAATGAGTTTCTCAGTTCTACCTTAGCCAAACTTGCTATTCAACATGCAAATGGGCATTAATGCATTTCATCTCATCAGGTGTATTCAATGCAAATGGCAGAAGCATCGGGTCTGTGAGCTACTCCTGAGTCCATGAGAGTAGACATGGGATCAGGTGCATGGCTGGGGAGAGAAAACCAGAGCATTGTGCATGGAACTTTTTGGGCACCCTTCTGTTCAAATCCTGCACCCCTCTGCTCTCTGGACAGCTTGAACTGGGCTGTGATCTTTCTCTGCTCAACCCAGCAAGGGAAGTTCTTCAGGAAGGGACTGTTCAGTAATGCTCACATGAGAAAGGCCCATACAATGTGGCCTTTCCAGGAAGCCTTAGGATTTTACACCCAATATTTTAGAGATATATTTATTTTTAGCAACTGAACTCTTATGAATACTTTCTCCTTTTTCTTTCCCCCTTAAATAAAATCTGCAGTAAACTAAAAATCCAGTACTAGTATCTATTTGCAGGCACTGAGCTCAGCTCACTTTTTGACCTTAAGCTTTTGTCTCTTTCCACAACAACCTGTCCTCCCCTCTGAGGTTGGGTTAAACTCTCTCAGGGCAGCTTTGCTAAAACATAGACTTCCATGAAAAGGTTTCATTTTGATGAATCATCATTTTGAAGTGAAAAATATATGATTTGATGCCAAATTCAACAGTCTGTTTAACTGCAGTGTTCCATCTCCCTGAGCTAGCGCTTGGAGAGCTCTGAAGGTTTGGCACCATAGACCCTGTATTAATTGTAAATACTGTAGAACAGTGTATTTTCATTTATCATAGACAGTGATTTAGGTACTGCAGAGGCATCATTGAATAGACTTTGATTTATGAGAACCAGGCCTGAGACTGCAAAGGTTGTTCATAATTTAGCTCGGCTTTGACATAAAGTTGGTGATTCTGAGGGCCTTGGTTATTAGTTATGAGACAAGGAATCTGATTTTCAGAACAAACAGGGAAGATAGTTCTGCAATAAAAACATCTACTGTGTGATTCATGAAACACACGGCTGCCAGAAATTCTGTTCAGTTTTAAGGTTAAGGCCATAGGACTGTTCTGTATTGCTAACATGAGAAGGGCCCATATAATGTGGCCTCTCCAGAAAAAGCACTGAGATACAAACCTCACATTTAAGAAATAGGACAACTGAAAATTAGGCTTCGAAGTCCGTTATTATGATCTTAAAAATATTTGTCACTTAAGAAATATTTACCAGTCGTTGCTAGTTCATGCCAACCAAGGAAGGCAGCTCAGTGATAGTCATTATCCCTATTCAACAGACAGTAGTTCTTTTTCTGCATGGATATTTGAGCGTTGCAAATGGGAAAAAAGGCAACGCATGAGCAATGTCACAACCCAATAGCCTCTCATGGGAGATCCTGCAGTGGGCACAGCCCTTAACTCATGCTGAATGTGTGTCTGAAACACACTTGCTCCAAGCACAGATCTCCATTGAACAAAGCATGTAACCATATTCCTAAGTCCATACTTGTGCTTAGGGCCTGATCTGTGTCTGAAGGACTTTTTGGAACTGCAAACTGACATTCCTGTGCTCTGACTCCCTCTTGGAGATACAGTTCAGAGCAGGGGAAAGGGTTCTTTGGCAACTCAGATCAGCTCACAAGACTACAAAACACATGGGGCAAAAGAGCTTGTCTGCCAGCATCAAGGGCCAGGCGATCAGCACCTCTTGCATGGAGGCTTGAAGCTGTGTAAGCTGTCCCCTCTTACTGCCATGCTAAGTGACAGCAGTACTGTGCGGAGGTGCTGATCCTTGACCACGGTGGGAGGTTACTGCTCCAGCAGCCCTGGCTATGTGAACAGTCCTGTAAAGCACTTTGCCAGACATCAGCCAGGTTAATGCCAGCTGCCCAGCTCATCCAGGCTAACTCAGGCAGCTTTGCCCATGCAATAGCAACCACGGTAACCTCCAGGAACAGGCTGGTGACACCCTCGTCCGACACAGCTCTTTCCACAGTAATTAATGGCTTTTAACCTGATTATCTTTTCACAGTCTGAAGTGAGCCACGGATGCGGACATCTCTTCCTACTAGCAACCCAAGCCTACATTGACTTGGAAAAGTGTTTATATGAGAATGAATCAAGACAGAAGGAGGGGCAGGTAGAGGCTCCCTCTGAGCAGGAGAAATGGTGCACCTGACAGAGCTGAAGCCAACTGGACCCCAAAGGTGCCTAAAAGCTTTCCTGAACTACAGCCTTACAGCTGCAATCTCAAATTGGTCTCAAAACAAGATCTCGCATCCCATGTTTGAGACAACTCTCCACACCAAAACTGCCTGAGTTTAAGACTACTCCATGCTGGAAACAGATGTACCTTGGAGGTTAATGTAATGGACTTCGTGTTTATGCCTCTCATGTAGTTTTGTTTTTTTTTTTAAAGTAGAAGCACTATACCACATGTGTGTGATATGAGACCGTGTGTCAATGAAAGGCATAAAAAATTATTCCAGCAAAAGGCTCTGACTGGAATAACAATGGAGAAGCCAAGGGGCTCGTAGTTCTATAACAAGTTCATTCAGAAAATCATGAGGCAGTGTGACAGCTGGAATGAGGAAAGACTTGTGGCAATATTTTTTTAAGAACTGCATGATGAAAAAGTAATAATAAACATTAACAATATTTTTTGGTTGGTTTTTTTTTTTTCTTTTTTCTTTCCCATGACATAAACAATAGTACTCTGGTCATAAGCCAAAACCTGACAAAGGTCCAAGGTTGAAAAGGATTTCTTTGAGCCTGTCTTCCTGGTATAATTATTGTAGGTTCAGAGGAACCAGATCTGGAGTGTTGTAAAACTCAACACAATGAACTTGACAGACAGCCAGATTTCTGTTTTCAGCCAGTTTAGGGTTACTATAATCTCATTATTATGCTTGAAAGACGACAAGTAATAGAATCTCAGGTAGCTGTTCTGTCTTTACTCAGCCGCATCTTCTCTTTTATGCCAATTTCCCTTGATTACCTGAACTAGTGAGGCTCGGTTTTCAACCACTTATCTTCCAGCAATAATCATCTGATCAGCCTTACAAGGTTCTCACTGCACTCAATGGTTTTAATGGGTCAAGCGTTAAATTAACCCTTTAACCATACCCCAGGAGAATACAAAACTTATTAAAAGACAATTTACTATTCAGTCATTGTTAACTTCGCAGGGGAGAAGGAGTTCTTTAAACAGGTTTGCTTGTTGTTCCATCCACTCCTACCTTGTTTTGCTGTATCTTTACCCTTGCTAACACATGAAAATTTTTTAAAGCTTGTCTTAAGGAAACATTTTTCCGGTTTCTTACCTCCATGGAAACATAAAATGAAGGTACAGGAAAAGCTGTGTGTATCTTAGGTTCTCTTTTAAGGCAACTTCTCACAAAGGTTAAATTAGTGGAAAAACATCTGCAAAAACATGATTCATGTCAGTCAATGTTGCATCTTGGGCAGAATTGTAAGGGTGGTGAAACTCTTACGGACCCATCCCATATGTGATGGGAAGGGTTTTTAACTCTGGAATGGGAGAGTGTTTGTACCAGCTACTGCAGAGAAACAGCCAAGCAAGAGGTCACTTACTTATGTAGATCTGTGTTGGTGTGTAGGGCAGTCAGCAGCTGTGATGCTACTCCCAGCTTCCCCAGAAAACTGTGGAGTCCCCTCTGGGAGGAGGCTGGAGGCAGGACCCCAACAATGTTCTCTGGCTTTATACTTCCCAAGGATAGTGCACAGCCAACAGAAATATGTCTTCTGCCTTAACTCACCCCAAAGTTGGGGAAACCAAGGGATGTGTGAGAGGATGTGGTTCTGAAGAAGCAGTCTTGCAAACCTGCTCCGCAGAGTAGGTCTGCAGGTCAGGCACTTGCACCATCAGGAGGGGCTTGAACAAGAGGCAAATGGCATCAGTGGCTTCACTGGCCCTTAGTTTTCTGGAAGAACTAGGGATCCCTGCACACAAGAACGGCTTTAGCAGAGCAGGCTATCCACTCCACAGCAGGGCGAACTCCCTTTCAGCAAAGATCCAGCAACACAAAAGAGGTAAGAGTAGAAATATTTCACATAAACCAAGGTGAGAAAGAGCCTCAATTTTATAGTTGTTATGAATTAAGGGTGTGATACATCCCAGTGCTACTTCTTACAACACTACATAGTAGAGATGCCCAGGGTGTAGATCTATCTTTGCTATCTTCAGCCAATTCTTACACAAAATTCTCACAGCTGTTCACAGGGGTATTGGCAGGAAATGACTTGAATGAAAGATGGAATTTTTACAGAGACATCCCATACAACACTTTCATCACCTTTAGTTTGTACAATCCCATCTTATCTTTGATGACAATTGGAACTGCTTAAGGGGCTTTACTAGCTTGTCATCAAAGGAATACTAGGACTATAAAATCTACTGTGCATGTTAGTCATTACATGTGTGTATAAAAATAATGTGGCGATTTCCATCTCTTTATAATATATCGGCCCTTTACAGTGGATGAATGGAAAAAAAGAAGACACAGTGCTTAAACATTAGATGATGTGATGATTTTGGGTACATGGGTTTTCAAGAGGATAATGAAGATGAACCCCCAGGCCCTTACATAGAAGAGGGATGGGCCAGTGATGAGGACATTGAGCACAGCCATCCTGCTGGGCAGGGCACTGCCAAGAGGCAGCCAAGAGAAACACTAGAAGGACAAACACATCTTGGGGCTCAGCCCTCTGCAGACCTTCAGGATCTTACTGTGGTCTGCAGTGAAGGTGACTTGTCTTTGAAGAATTCCCATGGTGTGGCATGTTTCTTATGAAAGGGTTATTCTACTCTACTCATCACTGCTTCTTTTCAAAACAGAGACATTAGAAAAAACATGGTGGTGAGTTTTGCACATCATTCCTACTGGGCAGCATCTTCCCCCAGGACAACTACTGTTGGGGTTCAGTGATTCCTTCAGCTTGCAAGTGTTTAGCCTCAGATCTCCTTTCTACAAATTTCTGAGTCACTAGTCCACAAAAAAATATTCTTCAAGCAGAAAATGTTCTGTCAAGAGATATTTTCCCCCAGAAATTACTAAAAGAATTTGTATGTCTGGTACTTTACATGTAAGTTGTGTTCGGGAGTTGCGTCTTCAGTCACTTTCTGTGCAATCTCTACTGACAAGTGCCTGAGACCAACCAATAATTTATATATATCAAAGATGGGATTTCCCTGAAGAAAAACAACGATGGAAATATAAAATTAGATTTTTTTTTAAAGAAGGCTCAATGGCAAATTATCACAAATGAAACTAAAATGAAAAGGCAAGGTTCACTTTCCGAACACAGACACACAATGTCACTTGAAGGCATTTTGCCTAGTCTTTCGTCAACTATTTTAGATTCCAGTGTCAGATGTTGGCAGACATGTTAGAAAGCCTCTGAATTACCTATGCAGGAGCAGATGGAGGCAACTAAATAGGTACCCTGCATGCCTAAAATAACTCTAAACATTTCCGTATAGGCAACTGAATCTCACACCTTGATTGTTTTGCCTTTGATATCAGAAATGTATTTTAAAAAAATATTAAATTAATACCTTTTTCTTTTCCCATCAGTTTCCATTTGAGAAAAAAACCAAGTTTCCTCTTCATCATCCTCTACATTCAGCTGTATTTCTGCAGATCCTCCTAAAAAAGAATGAGCACATTCCTGTAAGATCAGCAGGGAGTAGATTTTTTTATGGAGTCCACATCGGTATATGAAAAAATAGAAAAAGAGTAATGTTAAATTCAAACTAGTTCTGGAGACAAATAGAATCTGTTTAAATTTGAAAGGAAAACCAGATAATTTCCATTTATTGAAATGGACATATGGATTATTAATAAAGACAAAGAGCAGATTTGGGACAAAGTAAAGCAAAAGAGGAAAATGCTGCAGTTTACAGACCTTTATCAATGGATGTTTAGCCCTGGGGAAGATGGAGTGGGACTAGCCCTGGGGAGAAGGACTCAGGGATGTTCATGGAAGAGAAGCTCAATATGACTTGGCAGTGCAAGCTCACAACTCAAAATCCAGCTGCATCCTGGGCGGCATTGAAGAGGCGTGGCCAGTAGGGAGATGGAGGAGATTCTGTCCCTTTGCTCTGCTCTGGTAAGACCCCACCTGGAGTGATGCATTCAGCTCTGAAGCCCCCAATACAAGATCTTGACTTGTTGGAATGAGTCCAGATGAGGCCACTAAGATGATCAAAGGTCCAGAGCACCTCTCCTGTGAAGACAGCCTGAGAGACTTGAGATTATTCAGCCTGGGGAAGAGAAGACCCCAGGCCTCCAGTAAAGCCCTAAAGAGAGCTTACAAGAAAACCAGAGAGACTTTTTACAAGGGCATGTAGTGCTAGGACAATGGAGAATGGCTTTAAACTGATGGAAGGTAGGTTTAGATTAGGTATTATGAAGAAATTTTTTAGTATAAGAGTGGTGAGACACTGGAACAGGTTGTCCAGAGTAGTTGTGGATGTCCCATCCCTTGATGTGTTCAAGTCCAGGCTGGATGAACCTGGTCTAGTGGAATATTCCCTGTCCACAGCAGGGGGGTTGGAATTTAGTGATCTTTAAGGTCCCTTAAAACCCAAACCATTCTATGATTCTATGTTTCTTAACAGACACACTTCAATACAATGGGATGATAGGCAAAAATCATATGTAACTTCTCCTCAATGGTCTAATGCTTTTCCAAGCCTTCTGGAAGATTCTTGGGAGCTTCTTATCCAATGCGTATGCCCTGTATTCATCTGACCCAAAGACTCCCTTTGTAGACAATGGGAAAAGACACATCTAGGGACTATTTTCTCTGAATAATTTTAAACACATATTTTGAAGATGTACTTTTGGGTTAACCTGTGCCCATGAAGATTGTGGAAAAGGGAGAAAGTCACAAAATATTTGTAGGTCCTTAGTCATGTAAAACCGCACAATTAACAACATACAACTCCATTCAAAGTGCCCTTTCAATCATAGAATCAAAGAATACTTTTGGTTGGAAGGGACATCTACACTCCAATCCCCTGCAATGAACAGGAACATCTTCAACTTGATCAGGTTGCTCAGAGCCCCATCCAACCTGACCTTGGATATTTCCAGGGACAGGACATCCACCACCCCTCTGGGCAAGCTCTGTTTGTGTTTTCCATCCTCAATGTCAGAGTCTGTTTTTCAGTAAAATTTCTAAGTAGACCTAATGTTTTCTTGGAGGACCACTTAGTCTATTCAGTTCCCCAAAAGGCATAAAGTGCCTGAAACTTGTCAAATACAAGATTCTTCTCCAAAGAATAGCACAGTATAGCTCTCCACCAACTTGGGGTTAAAGGCCAGCATCTTGTTTCCTTTAGCTCAAAGTTCCCTGTAATTTAAGGGAAATGGCCTGTCGTTAAAGAATAAAAAAAATGGCAGTAAACAGTACCCAAGAACTACACTAAAAAGTGCTCCTGAAGAAGCAGTGATTTTCTAGTATACCGAGTGGCTACATTATAATACCTAACATGGAATCAGTGCAAAATCTTAGCAATTTTAAAGTGTTATCAAAATAAAAATACATTACAGTAGACAGTCTGCAACTCCGGCATTGTATTTCTGCTTTTTAAAACTAATTGTCTGATTTATGCACACACAGAACTTTATCAAACTGAAAAGGTCTTCCACAAGTCAACAGTGTTTCTTATGTTTTCAAATGGGGTACAAGCACTTACCTACATAAATATATTGTAATTCAACTTGAAAAGCAAAAATGAATTACAGGAAGGTTTTTTTCAATTTTATTAAATCATTCCATTGTTAAGACAAAGCTTTTAGGGATGAATAACCTGAAAATAAACAAAATATAAACAGAAAGATCATTTTTATGGGTGAGGCTGATGACAAATTCCATTCTAATTACTGGGCTCCCATAAAGTTCAAGTCTTTAAAAAATCACATGAATTTGTGAGAAGGCAGATTTTAGTCTATTGTATGCAGAATCTGTATGCTGAACATAGAGATATTGTATAAACAGGCAAAACCAAGGAGCGAAATCTGGCCCTGCTGATGTTAGAGCATTATTTCCAAAGCATAACTTCTCATATCAAATGTAAACTCTCTGAAAGTTGGCTTTCCAGACTAAACTAGTCAGCTAAGATGTTTCTATAAAAAAGGACCTTGAAGGGCCATTCAACTCTTCCCTAGATTGGTGTCTAAAATAAATAGCCCTGTTTCTCTCCATTGGTTCTACCAGAGACATAGACATCTGGCTTAGGTTGTCCATCTAGGTGGCTGAAGACAGATGAGAAAAAGCCTGCTGCCCACGAGGGTATCATTTGCTATTAAGGCAATGTGAGTAGACAGCAATTTCAAAAGCTTGCAGTGGAAGTTGGTCCTTCTTTGAATGATACTGGATTCTTTGTACATATTTCATAATTTATCACAAACTTTAATGAATCAAAGAAAACTCTAAACAGCCTTCCCGTGTTCTGGCAGACACAAATACTCAATGACTCTGCTCACAGAGAGGTGGCAGTGGAGAAAATAGATGGAGTTTTGCCTAGACTTTAAATATACTACTCCTTAGCAAAACCCTACCAGGCAGTGAACTCAGGAGATGAATCATTGCTATGGGACACAGGGATGTCTGCTCCACTCTTGCTTCTCCTGCTGACCTCCTCTGTGGCCTTGGGCAAAGTGCTCCACCATCTGTTTCTCCACCTTCCTTTGTCTGTGCAGGGGATGGCTACAGGCCATTTTGCAGTCAGATGGGAACCAGCTGTCTCTGTGCCCTGACCCAAAATGGCACGACCAAGATAACGTGGTGCCAAGTCTGAGGTAACATACCTAGGACATCAGAAACACTCTCCAGCTCCACCTTTGTGCTTTGTTAGACACAGTGAAACTGCTTCTGCTCATGGCACGGGCAGAGCACAAGTCCAGGTAGACACATCCATAGACTGAAAGCACCTGCTCACTTGTGTCTTTTCTTCTGTGAGTGTAGAACAGGCAGCACAAAGGGAGCTGTAAACTCTGCCCTAGAGATTTATAGCACCGACTGCACGTGTGTATGCCGGTCTGGCCGGCCGGCCAGTTCATGCATCCACGGGGTAAAGAGCTGAGATGGTGGCATTTCTAATTAATACTTCACTTCCACAGAGTGCAAAAGAAGGTTTCAAATAACTATAGATGACAAATTTAAATGAATAATATGAATGGAAAAGTTGTGTGTGTGTCTACCTGTGTGTGTATCTGTGTGCATTTACACAACGATTTAACTCCATTACCTGAAGTGATAGAACAGGAAATTTCCTCGCCCCTGTCTTTCCCTTCACCACTGGTTTCACTTAAAGATTTTGGTTCATCCCTTGGGTGTGCAACAAGACCTGTTCAGTTCTGGCTCAACCCTGCTACTATGAATATTCATAATCTCCAAAACCATGATTGTTTAATAACTGGGCTTGAATCTACGGGCTGTAAAAACAAGTACGTGCCACAGCTTGATCTGAGGCTCCATGCTGACAGATGTAACAAGTGCATGTAATTTATGTTGCTGTCACTGGTCAAAATGCCAAACTCTAATATTGCTCATTCTGTCTGTTGAAAATATCTGCAGAGGAAGTATTGAAATCAAGGAATGAATCACTCTTTCCCACAATACCATTCCTATTGCATTTGTCCAAGATAATCCAGAAAACACGTGGAGTTTGGCTTCTTTTCCTTTCAACGGCTCAGCCCTCTCTTTCTCCCTGCACAACCAACAGGCTATATCTATACCTCAGCTCTGGGGTCCAGGAATATGTGCTGGACAAATCTTCAGGATTAGAAGTCAGGATACCTTGATGTAAGGTTCTCCCTCTGGAGAGTGAGATGTTTTCCTCCAGCATGGTGGAGAGCATCAGCGGGTATATATGCAAATTTAGCACAGCCACAGACTTCCTGAGGCTTTGAGCTGTGACCTTGGCACTGCAAGGCCGTTTCCAGGGAATTCTCCACCACACATGCCATCGTCTTCCCATTACACAAACTGCTGAGTCTATCCTAGCTGCCTATGCACCCAGTGTATGTGCATCCCAGAAGGTTTCTCTGCAGAACAGGGAAGCAGTGTCTCCACCAACCTGAAAACCATAGATGCATGAACTGAAGAAAAATAAGGAACAGCAGAGCATCAAACCTGCTCTCATGTATCACACACATCTCTGCATTTCATCCCATGAACTCAGCCAGCCAGATCAGTCAGGCAAGTGTTGACTATATGGCACAGATGGAGGAGAGACACTACAAGGCAAGTAAGGGAGAGAAATTGTAACTCTGTCTGCCCTGAGGTCTGGAGGAGTGGGAGAACACAGGCAAGCAAGCTGTAATCCAGCTTCAAAAGGCAGCAGAGGCTCAGCAGCATGAACCCAGTAATACTGTGACATCACCACCACCTCAAACGACAAGATTAAAGCAAAGTCCATCAATGTAAGAAGCCTGGGCACGATCCAGACATTCCTCTGGCACGAGGCCCACACAGAATAAACACTTTGCAGAGATTAGGTTAGGTTGGGAGGTAAGGGAAGTACTCCTCTTGCCTACTCCCCTGCATCACTTCTAGAGAGGGAGTTTCACTCCAGGAACAACTCAATGCTCCTAGGTAGGAGGGCTAGGTAAACAGGGCTACAAGATCTACCCCATTCTGGAGTAGATCCTCCTCTCTTTCCAAGGGGCTGCAAAGGATTTGCAACAGGAAAAAGCCCAGGGAACAGGACTCCTCTGATCAAAATAGTCGTCTGATCAGCTGTGACCTGCCTATCAGCTGGGCACCTCATCCAGCTGACCAGAGGGTGTTTTGCCTTTACATGGCTCTGATGGAGTGCTCTGCAGGACTTCATACAGCAACTGCGGTGACACCTGACATGATCAAAAAGTTGAGGAGGTAAATCATTCAGCCAGTTAACTTTCCCACCATAGGCAAGATCTGTCTTCCTTTGCAGCCGGTCTTGCAAATTCTAGTTGTTAGGAAATGGAAGACATGAGGAAAGTCTGCTGAGCTAAATGGTTTTGTCATTCCCTTCCTTAAACTTAAGTTGCTGTGCGGACATAAATAGTTGCCCTTGATTGGATAGGCAGCACTAAAAGAAACCTACAGTCTTGTAAGAGTTAGACTTATGAACTATAACCATTCAACATAAAATCATGCATGCCACTTTTGTAGGGGTGCTCACTCTTTCCCTGTCAGGAAAAGAAAAGCTTTGCAAAGTTTACTCACCACCTCCTCCATTTCCTATCAAAACTTTGTTCTGGTAAAAATGTGGGTTGTCATTCCTACAGACTTACTCTTGCAAAAGTTACTCTTCAGAAATCAAATTTCATACGAAAAACCCCCAACCCCAAAACAAACAAACAAAAAAACCACTACCAGCAAAAAAAAGGGTATTATTGACCTTTCCAGTAGACATCTGGGATTTTACAACTTTCGGAGCAACATTTCCACATAGCATAAATTTATTTGGAAAATGAATCCATCTTTTTCTGAAATAGTTAATTACCTTGGTAGAGGAAACAAATGAAATAAAAGATTTATGGATCCCTCTTTCTCATAGCGAAGGAGAAAGTGATCTGTTTGCAGGAGTTATATTTTCAGGCACTTTGCTGAGACACCCCAACCCCCCTCAGTTGCTGACTGTAAAATAAGAAAACTATTACCCAGCTGGGGTAACAATAGGCTCCCACAGTGCTTTTCTGCTCAGCCCGCAGCTGCCAGTGAAAGTGGAAACTACAGCAGCAGGATAACATTCTTTTCTTACAGCCTGTTTCTATGGGCAAGGAGCCCTCCCACTGCTTCAATGTATTTTCTATGCAAAACTGTAGAAGAAGTGACATTTTAAAAGTTTTGACCTTCGTATTTTTCCCCTCCCCCCCTTTTTTTTTGCATGAACCAAGGCATAAATTTTTTAAGCCTTCTCACAGGGTATGTGTTACGAACAGCAATAGCCATTACTATAATAACAAAATGCTTCAAAATTTGAAAATTCTATACTGTGTGTAGCATACTGGTAACCTTTCTGGAGAAAAAAATAGTGAGGAGAGATACAGAACTCTTCTGGTTATTGTCACAGGCAAACAGATGATTGTGGTAGATCTCATACACCTTTGCAAAATAGTGTCATTGGATGCCACCTTTTCATTTACTAATTTCATATTTTAAGGTTAAAATTTCAAAGGATTTTGCAGGCAAATATTTTTCCCCATCCCTCCAAGGATAAAAATCAGCCATTTTTATTAAAATTGCCTTTAAAAAAGTGTTTATAAGAGAAAAATAGTGGACTGAATAATGCTAGTGAGTAGTAGTAAATTAACTACATACACATATATCCAAATTATATGGATCTAATCTGATAAAAAATTGCCATCATTTCCAATTAGATTACAAATATAACAAAAAAAAAACAAACACTACTGGTTAAAACATAAAATAACACACTAAATATCAGGAAATTATAAAGGACATTAGTGATGTAAAATATATTTTCCCAAACACAAGCAAAATAAAACAGTTCAAGTGAGATGGGGAGGGGGAAGGGATGCCCATGAGCCATTGAAGTGAAGGCAGAACAGATTCTAAAAACAAGCCTGGCAGGTTAATCCGTGTGAAGGTCTTCCATTAAACACCAATTCCCTCTGCTAGCTACCACTGCTATTACCAGCTCACCCGAATGCTCACCAGGGGCACTGGCCCTGCTGCTGGTTCATCTAGATATCTCTCTCTCTCTGGGTCTGACCCCACATTCTTTTCTTACCCAGCCCTCTTCCCATCACATGTTGAAACCAGTGGAAATTTGACCAGTGCAAATGATGACAAACATGCCTATAGGACAGCAGTTCTGAAATAATCAGTTTTGAAAACTGTTTTAAAATTCATTAGGATTTGGTGGAGAAAGTAGAAAAAACTCCCATTTTAAACTGGTGGCTCCACTGGTGGATTGATAAAGAGCTATAAAGACTTCTTGGTAACCTGAGTCCTCCACCAGAACAAGATAAAATCATCTCTCACTCTACAACACACACACACTGTAACCAAATCCATCATTAGCAAACTACATCATTCATCATTAGGCAAGAATCTACTATAAATTACAATGGGTCCATTAAAAGATTGGGAAACCTAACAAAAAAAAAAAAGGGAGGGGGGGCGCAAAAGCAAAGGGAAAAAAGCTCTCCCAGGAGGGTCTGTGTCAAGACAGAAAATTCTTTCAAGTCCCCTTGATCTATGCCTGAGACACTATAAACTCCTAGGACACTCCTTGAATTTCACATCCTATACAAGCCATCTCCAGGTAAACAGGGCAAAGAAGATCCTAATTTCTACCTAATCTGTATGGCTTTTTGTCTGCCTGGGCAGAACATGCCCAGTAGATTTTCAAACCCGAAGTTGCTCTTTCTGGTGTGTGAATCAACAGCTTAAAAAAAATATTCAGAACTGTTTCCATGGCAAGCCTGCCACCAGGGAGCTGGGGACCGGGGATAGTTCTAGGGAAGTCACCAGGGTACCTGCACCTTTTCTGAGGGCTCCTCAAGGGTTAGGGCACAGACCTCTGTAGTCGCTCCCAGACCCTATACCCAGGGAAGGTGGTCTCCTTGCTTTGGTGGGGGTGCAACCAAGTCAAACCAAGTTATCATTTCAGAAGTGTGTCTCTCGTCATCTGCTGTATTAATAGTTATTTGCACGTTTCCTGGGTTCTTTGCTGCAATATGGGGGTGCAGGCAGAAGAATTCTAAAGGATTTTTAGGTTGGTAGTGCTTCCATTATTCAGGACAATGTGCTATCCAAGGCAGGCAGCTATTTGGGATAAATAGCCTATCCCCATTTGTCCAAAATAGCCAAATGTCTGGCATGAGTCATGCCAAACAGGCAGCTGCTCGGCAGGAGTGTAGTACTGGCATACTAAAAAGCAGAAGATATTGAAGGGGGCAGAGAGAGCGAAATGTGGCACCAGTGTATAGTGACAGAAGTTTTGTGGGGTCAGTAGTACACAGTTACCACACTCGCTAAAACTGTCAGATGACACCTTCATAAATGGCAGTGTTTGTCTGCAGTTTGTGCACAATGGTTTCCAAGACACCACTCATCTCCTTAACACTATAAACAGACAATAAAAGAATATCTTAGAGGCCACCGTGTGGGAAGTGCTGGCAGGTAGTAACTCTGAAGCACACATATTGCAACTGTGGTATCACTGTCAGCATGGACAGGACAGTTTTGGGAAACAGTTCCTTTAGTAAGCGTGCTGCTCTGTGATTTGCACAGCACAGGGTATTTCCTCAGCTGTCTGAGATGGATTCCTGAGAGGCAGCGGCTTTCACAAGGAGCAGCATGGATATCACAGGGAGGTACATGAGTAAATTTACAGATGAGTGAAGGTATTTGTGTCCTTAGCTGGCTGCCAGGTAAAGTCTTGTACATGCAGACTTGTGAGCACTGTACATACCCCTGCCGTGTGCAAGTTCCCTCCTGTCCTTTGCAGGCTGTGAAGTCCCTTCCTCCCTAAGCATTGCCAAAGTACTGATAATTTATGCAGCAGATACTCCTGTGAAGTAGGTAATGAAATTAATTTCACAGAGAAAGAAACTGAAGCTGTAAAATTTGTGCCATACCCAACACCGGAAAGAAAGCATGGGAGATAGTCCTGAATGAAAACGGTTACTGAGAAAGTCTTCTGTGACAAGAATATCCTTTGTCACAATCACCACGATGCAAGCTCAGCAGGTGTCATTTCAAATTCAGTATCTTGGCCATCTACTTGTCTTTTAAAATAAGGGAAAACATTCCCTGGCATGCAGTAAACTTCTTTCCAGACTTTGGAATTCTCTAGCTTACATTATCTTTAGCACATTTAAGCGCCAAAAAAAAAAAAAAAATGAAACTGGGTAAATGTGTAGTTAGTCATGCTTGTAAAAATGTCAATGCTGTCAAAAATATTTGTGTGAAAATCATAAACAAAATCTGCTGCCATGAGAAGTTTTCTGGTTCTTAATTATGGGACAAAATGAGTTGTTTTTCATGAAGACTCAAAAAAAGAGAGCTAACAATGTGATGGAAATATTGGCACAATCTTGACTCAGCTGCTTCCCTGGGGTAATAAAGTTACTCCCAGAAAGAAGAGGATTATGATCTTCACAGAATACCTTAAAAATCCAGCTAGTATGCCAGGCTAGCTTAGCAGGTTCCTAATAGGATGTTCAATCTTGCACCTCTAAGCATGTTTGGAAGGTTTCAGGTGCTTAAAGGCAAGAGAGGATTGGTTAGCAGTCCTTTACTTGGCATTTTAGAGTGGATTTCTAGAACTGCAACTCTCAGATTTGCACACTTACTTATAGAGGCGGGATAAGCATACTTTATAACCTAAAAAAATAAACAAAAGCAGTAGGTCACCAGACCAAATCATGTAGGTCAGTGGAGAGGAATACCTATAGCTATGGCGAGGTTTGTGTTCACTGACCTGTGGGAACAGTTGGTGGTCCCACTCCATTTCTGAAGGACAGATGTTCTCACCCACATGCTACCACAGGAGGCAATGCTGGGGTCAGCAGACCCCATGGGCACATCCCAGGAATGAACCCCCACAGAGAGGGTTCACTGGGGCCAGGTGCCCTGACAGGTCCTTTGGAAAAGTTGTACTCTCTTCCCCCTCTCTTTTTTGTGACTTTGTAAAAGTGGGCTCACACTCTTACAAATTGTGGTTAATGGCTAAATTTTCACTGATAGCAAAGTCACAAGGAGTGGAAGTGAGCATCCGATGGCTTGGTCATTTGGGGACTTAATTTTCAAATCATGCATTGAGTTCAGGCCTTGCTGTGTTCTCAGAACAGGATCATGTATGTTTGTGCGAGGTTGTAAAGTGTAAGACTCTCAGACCAACATTGAAACAGACAGACAGCCAAGCCATTTAAGATTATTTTATGATTGGGGTGGTAAACATAGGAGCAGGTTGCTAGAGAGGTAGTAGAAGACTCAGCCCTGGAAATATTCAAGGCCAGATTGGATGGGGCTCTGAATAACATGACTGAGTTGAAGATGTCCCTGCATATTGCCAGGAGGTGGGAACTAGATGACTTTTAAAGGCTCCTTCCAACACAAATTATTTTATGATTTCTCTTGTCCTGAGCTGCAAATATAACTTGTTAAAATAATGTCCAACTGTACTGCTATGGCAGAATCTGGAGCAAAAGTCTGTCACAAGCATGACACAGAACAAGTTACTAGAAAGAGGCAAATTCCAAAAAGGGCTGCAGCAACTAATGCAACCTTTCCTGCTGAGCTTTATGGTTCCAAGGCCTTTTACAGAAATTCTTTCCCATCCCTTAATATCCCTGTGAGTTCAGTACCAATGTGCTATACTGCAAATGTAAAAGATTTCTTGGAAAAAACCAAAAATTCGTAACATTCATCTTGTATTACTCCATTCCATGTCAGTTGTTATCTTCTCACAGAATTTCAGATTGCTGCTTGGAAACGCAACGGAAAACAATCTTATAGTAATACTCACTAGATTTGTTCATGGCCTATTTTAATTGAAAATATCTGCATGGAATCAAGATACAATCAAAATTTAAGTAACATTTTACATATCACAAAAGGAATAAAACCCAAAGCAGAAAAACATGACATTAGATGAACAAAAGCCATGTTGGCTCATTTCAGTCATGTCTACCTTCTTTCCTCCACAGGTCTCCTGAGAGAGTGCTGGTATCTCTTCCTTGCTATCCCCATGAAAACAAGTTTTTGCTGGAAGAACAAAAAAGGTGGGGCTCTCTTATACACTGTCTTTAAGGCTTACTCTTAATCAGATAGAGGAATTTCTAAAATATTCCATGCTTCCTGAAAAAAAAAACTTAAAAAAAGAACTGGGTACATTTTTGCCACCCATTTTTGGTTTGTCTTGTGAAAGAATTCCATTGTTTTAACAATAAATAAGAACAGATTTGTTACAGTGTTCAGTGAGCATGAGGACTATAGGAAAAGCAGATCAGGAATAAATGGATTAAAGGAAAGTCAGTCTACTAAGCAGAAGGAAAAAATATTGCCTGGAGAATATATTGAAATGTTAAGTAAAACAAGCACTAGTCCATGACCTGCCTTGCACAAAGGGCAGCAGGGAAATGGAAAGTACTCTCTACCTGTGCTGTCCTTGCACAGGGAGAGGGAGGCCTTGAAAACACTGCCTTCTTGTCAGGCCTTTCACCAGCAGCTCTTCTCATCATCTGTACCCCAGCGAGCCAGCAGGAGGATGTGTTGTCATCGGGCCAGCACAGGACAAGCCACTTATGGAATAATTCAGCAGGACTGTCATGCTAAAAAATGCCATCTGCTTTCTGGCCTGTTCCTAAAACAGTACAAAAACACATTGCCAGGGTCTCACACAAGGGAGCCTCAACAGCCATCAGAATTTGTTGCGTCTCTTGGGAAATGGGGTCTTCCAAAGCCATCTATTTCCAAGGTTCCTAGAGCACAAAGACAAGCAAAGTGGGTTCTTCTACATGAAAAGTAGTGAGAAGTTTGCCTCAGCCTTGTTGAGAGCATCATCAAAATTCAACCTAAGTCTGATAAACTGTCAAGGTTTGTTTTCTATGTACAGACTCTCAGCTCATTCTCCTCAGGTTGTTGGGAGGCAGAAGAGTGAAGCAGACACCCTTGGGTCTCTGAGACATCACTAAAATAATTCTATAAAACCTTGCCCCCTTCCATCAGTTTTTCTGGGATCCTGAACATATTGGATCTTCCTTTCTTTGCTGCTAACATTTTATGGTCCAGAAGTTGGGTCTCCTCTACTGGGCCTGGGAACAATACAGTATCACAGACATTACTAATATACACTGGTGCAAAGGATGAGCAGAGAATATGTGTGAGATAGGACAATGTGGAAATGTTTCCTAAAAGGAAGGGTCAAAGTCATCTCACTAGTCCATCCAGTTTCCTGGTGAGTCCATGAATGGGGCTGTTGCCCTTATCTTTCCCATTCTTCCACTGCTATCTCACATCCAGCCAGGATATGAGAATAGGTGCCTGGAGATAGTCAGTTTTTTTGATGCATCTGATTCCTACTAACGCAGTCCTTCCAGGGCAATCATGCAACTCTTAAGTGTAGTTATCTGCCTTTATCCTGCCCGCAGCTCTGAGACGCTGTTGGAGGAGGCTGTGAGACAGCAGTCTACAGGATTGGATGAGATCTACCCAAAGGTATGGAGGGGGATGGTGAAAGAGCTCACCGGGCCACTTTTCAATGTTTGGCAGCAGTCCTGGCTAACTGGGGAGGTCCTGGTTGACTGGAGATTGACCAATGTGATGCCCATCTACAAGAAGAGCCAGACGGAGGATTCTGGGAACTATAACTGTCAGCCCAACCTTGGTGTCTGGGGGCACCATGGAGCAGATCATCCTGAGTGCCGTCACACAGCACGGGCAGGACAAGGGGAATATGTGTCCAGCAGGACCAGGGCAGTGATAGCTCCCCTGTACTTGGCACTGGTGAGGCCATGCCTCGAATCCTGTGTTCAGTTCTGGGCCCCCACTACAAGAAAGACCCTGAGGGGCTGGATTGTATCCTGAGAAGGGCAATAGAGCTGGTGAAATGTCTGGAGCACAAGTCCGTATGAGGAGTGGCTGAGGAAGATGAGGGTGTTTAGTCTGGAGAAAAGGAAGCTGAGAAGGGACCTTATCACTCTCTACAACTACCTGAAAGGCAGGTTGTGTTGAAATGAAGGCTGGTCTCTGTTCCCAAGGAACAAGCAATAGGACAAGGAGAAATGGCCTCAAGTTGTATCAGGGGTGGTTTAGATCGGATATTAGGAAAAAATTGTTCAGGATTGTCAAGCACAGGAAGAGGCTGCCCAGGGAACTGGTGGAGCCACCAACTCTGGAGGTATTTACGACCTGTAGACAGGGTGCTTAGGGGCATGGGTTAGTGGTGGACTTGTCAGCACTAGATTAATGGTTAGATCTGATGATCTTAAAAGTCCTTTTCAACCTAAGCAATTCCATGACTCTATTCTAACAGTTTGCAAATTTTCTTGGCTGTGCTACTGTCAAAGTAGATACAGAGAAATGCCTGTAACCTAATGCTAAGATTAAATGAACTCTCAGCAGAAGAATTAAAATCTAAGATTAAAATGATATCATTTTGTGATAATGTTGTAGTCTGCCTCTTTGGAAATTCCTGAATCTCTGCTCTATTCACCAGCGAATTTACTAACATTAATTTATGTAAGGCACCATAACAATAGACACCAACAAAATGCAGACATCTGCACCAAAGCTGTTTTGCTTTGCCTTTTCTTTATGGTAAGCCATGTGACCTATGGTAGCTGTCTAATTCAGGTTGAGCCAAATTACTGCTAGGAAGTGCTTACATCTTTCCATTGACTCTAACAGGGCAAAAGAAGTGGACTAGTTTACACGTCTGCATTGTACATGTCTTGCTTTCAGTCATTCATACATAAATTTTAGTTACTTAGCCCACCACAAGTGTCACGGTGCAGTTTAAGGGATTCCATTTAAACTGTGTCTTCACATATAGGGAAAACAACAAAGGTAAGGTGGTGAGTGAGTGGTGTGAAAATTTTCCAGAAACAGGTTCAAGCTCACTTCAGTAAATAGTTTAGGATGGAAATCAGCCTCAGAACAAAATGTAGAGATTGCTTGTTTGGCATAGCTTTCCCACAGTAAATAATAGATACAAAATTAGCTAGTGAGGGAAGAAGGGAAAAAAAATAAATCATTTGCTTTCACTTGCAAAGCCTTTAAAGCATTCAGAACAATATAAATCCTGAGACAGAGACAGTCCTCTACAGATGGGCACTGGGCATCTGCAACAAAACACAATCATGACCCTACATATAAGTTTCTGTGAAGGGCCATTAGATGGGAGACAGCTCATTGTGTGCACATGTGCTTGGATGAGAAAAATGAGTCACTCCCAACTCTGGATCAAGCAGGTGATGTAAAGGATTGGCAGGGAGAATGATGCAGACAAAGGCTCTGCTTTCTGAAAAGCACTGAGTCACATCCTAGGAAAAAGCATAAAAAAAGAAAGCAAAACTGGATGCAGTGAAATCAGTTGAGAGTTGGGAGCAAGGATGAATATACCTACTTCTGCTATAGAGCATGCACACCTATATCAACCTAGAAGCCCAGACTGTGTTTTGCAGTGTCTTCTGTAAGGCCTTAGGATTGAAACTTTCTGTCTGTTCAGCCACAGCTCCATTAGGAGCAGTCTTTTTTGTAATTTCACATGTCAACATGATGTATAATTTTCTGGAATGACAAATTCTTCAGTAGTCACAGGGCTGGTAAGAAGTAGGCTGTTGCTAAGGAGAGTCAGGTCCACCATTTTTCCAAAGTTTTACTGTCATTCTCAGCAATATTTCTAACATGGTATCACCGAAAGGATAACCAGGAGCTATGCCATTACATTTGTAATTCAAGAGATGGACTGTTATGAACATTCTAGGATCAAAAAAGCTATTAACACAGTGAATTCTTAATTCCCCTGCTATGTTTTACCTAGATTTTAGAGCAACAGGAAGGCAAACAGAGTTTTTTAGCTCTAGGCTGTGGGCCAGCCATAGTGGATCTGGCTTGCCTTTGTGTTGAGATGCTCAGGTATCCTGCTCTCCTCCCAAGTACTTTTATAACCCTTACATCACACAGCCCCTCTGCTTACTATGGATAGTGGATGTTAATACTGTTAATTTCACTGACTTAGAGGAAGTCCGCTCACATTGTGACACCTGTTTGTTGATTTTACTAACCCCTGTTGATTTTACTAGCCATTCACAAGATTGAAACAAAAAGCTGAAGACATCTAAGCTAGAGCAGGGGGATAGCCCCTAGCTCTATCACCACCTTCTTGGATGTGGCAGGGCAGTTAACTCCAGTTAGCTTTTCAGGGGACTAGCTTTTGATATGAATAACAGATTCAGAAACCCGATTTCTGAGCTTGGGACCCCTCAAAGGAGGCAGCAGGTGTCTACCCTTTAAGGCACAGCGAGAGTAATTCTGCAGGACAGCTTCTCTATTGCTTTACAAGCCTCTCTCCCTATGCACGTATAACAATTGATTCAGCAGATGCTCTGAGAGGTAAAAGTCACCAGGAAAATGAATACAAATTGAGTTAAAGATTAAGTTGAGAATTGATGCTCAGGCGGCATAAATTGACCTAGTTATATTTTAAATTTTTTGTGCATCCAAGTCCTGTTTCCTTAAATCTCAACAACTCAGGTTTCATTAACGTTTCATGATGCCCTCAGAAGACCTTGTTGCTTTGCATCTGCTCTGGCTTTGCTTCTGTGAAAGTAATTTTTGTGTATGCTGGTGAACAGATGTGAGTAAGAGATAGATCTGTGTGGATTTGGGGATTGTCATTCTCTTGACACTCTTCTGCAAGTTCAAAGAGGTACTTGTCACTCAACCCCAGCTTTTGGGAAGAAACGTTGGCCAGTTTTGGGACACCACACATTTTTGCTGGGCTCTGACAGCTAATCTTTGAAACCTTCTGGAGGGACCAGGCTGAAGCCTGAGACCAGAGTGACACATGAGACAATTAACACATTAGACCTCCCCATCCCCCAGTGAACTTTTGTCGGCCTGTCCTCTTCCTGAAAGGAGAGGGGAAAAACATCCTTTTTGTAGTGGCTGCTCATTATATAAAGCAAATGGAGAGTGAAGGGAGGGAGCAAAGAGATGGCACAGAGCCTGATAAGTGCACCCTTAAATCTATAATTAAAACCAAAGGCAAGTTCCCAATATAGCCAATCCAGTTATATAAGATCTTACAAAAGCTTCACACTGTTTGCTGGGTTTTGCTTTATTACTGTTCCCTCTCCTCGGAGTTCACTTCAGGTCAGTAGTGGATGAGGTATTACAGTCAGAGTTTATGGCAGGGTAGAAATCTAACAGTGCCCTGTTTGTAAAGATATGCAAGTGTGCACCCAGAGGGAAAAAATAATCACTGGCTCTACTTGAAAGAGAAGAAGTTAATGGTCACTTTGGAGCTCAGTTTAGACCACCTCTAGCTCTGGAAGCAAGCTGCTAGTTACTAAGATATTACTTGAAATGATGTCCTGAGAGTCTGTGAAAGGCTGCTCCTTGTCAACTGGTCAAAGAATTATGGTAAAACTACATGTAATCAGGCTGAATATGGCCTGCTAGCCAACCAGACTGAGGAAGCAGGATACAGAAGTTTTCTCAGAAAGCCCATGACAAGTCTCTACCACATTTTTCCATGCCTACTAAAAGCATCCTGCAGGAAAACACAAGATCAGCTGGCATATTTTAATTGTAGGCTGCTCACTGCAACAGTACTTGGAGTAGCTACTTCCATGTGGGAGTTGGAACATGTATCAGAACCACTATACTAAATAGTATGCAAGCTAGATTTCAGAAATATAAATAAAAAGCAGTTATCATTACTGATAAAAGCCATCACTGCTGTATCCTCTTCTTGCATTCTTTAGAACACCAGTAGGAAGTAGGACTCCTAAAAGCAATGGTTTCCTAGGGCCATGCTGAAACTAAGATCTTCCTCCATGTAAAACACCCAAAAACACAGTCAAGAATACCACACTGAAACACAGTACAACCACTCAGTGGTAATCACACACTGCACTGACATCCGTGTATTTCTGAGGTACAGGATTCCAAAGGTAAGAAGAATATGGGAGCCATGGGAAGAAGGCAGAGCTGTGTTCTCTACTTTCTGGTTAAGTGACAAAGTTTAGGCAAATGCAACATTCATTAGTTAATGCAATTTGCTGAAGTCCCAGGGTGGTAAATGTCCTCAAGAAGAACTTACCTGGAAGAAGCTGATAATTTTGGAGCATAGCACCAACATTCACATATCAAAACACCTTCATGTTCTAAGCCCCAACTATATTTAATTTGTCCCCCAAAAATAGAAGTATGGGAAAAGAGAACACTTTCAAAAAAATTCCTAAAATACTACTCTTTCTTCCCAGTGACAACTAGAAATGCTACTATTTTTTACCAGCATCATAGGTATCAGAAAAATGATAAGAATTATTTGCATGAATGTTTGTGAAATCTATGACCATCTTTTTTTTGCAACATGAAACCTCAATGAAATACACTTTTCAAAAATTAAGCTTTAAATGGTATGTTAATTACTTGAACTCTGTTTGAGCTGTGACAGTTCCCACCTTGCAAATACTTTATGGAAAATCACCATGGGCAAAACCGCATTGCTGAGGCAGTATAATTAAAATATGATATCTAACTGGGTTCAGTTCCAGTTCCTTCAGCATGGCTCCATCAGAGGATTTTATATTAATAACTGACAACTTCAGGTGCTAA
>VYZQ01059303.1:33314-64625 GCA_013400655.1 Mystacornis crossleyi
CGGAACTTGTCACTCTATTTAGAGTGACCCAGTCTGATGTCTGTGTTTTCAAACCAGAAATAATCAAAGTAAACCAAGAGCACCTACCCCAAAGACTAGTGGGGAATTAATGTTGTTTCTCAATCACGTTTCATCCACATTCAGTAGTGTGGGGTTACACTTTCACTGGAATGAAGGTTTAACAAGCACCAGAAAGAACCTTGGAGCAATAATTAGATAATTACAGAAATATCATCCATTTAAGTACCATTGAACTGCTCCCACAGGGGATTCACAGGAAGACCCTAGTACAAAATGGGTGGAAATACAGCACCAGTGCTGAGAGATTCTGGCCCCACTTCTACAAACACTGATATAAATTACCTCACACAATGGAAGTCCAGTCTGTGCTGTTACATACCTGCGTTCACATCGGAAGTGCACATAGGAAATGCTTATTATTCTTTGCTGGAAAACTCCTGTCCTGGTTACTGTTCTTATGAATGCCTCATTTCCAAAGGAAAAAAAGGTGCCCTGATTCACTGGGAAAGTGGGCAGCAGGTTTCAGCAAGGGTAGGAATTTGGGTGGTTAGGGCCACTGGATGACAGGAATATCAGCTCCACTGAGCCCCCTTCCTCTTCACAGCAGGTACAAAGACAGCTGTGAGGTCATGGGGAGGACAAAGTAGAGAAGGGACAAACTCAGAAACAGTTTGAGTCTTGCAGTGCCTTCCTCTGCCTTTCGCTACAGCCATAGAGCAGTGGCTGACCACCAGCAGCAGTGAGCAGGCTTCTGGCCAGCCCAGTTTATTTGCCCAGTGTCCAGCACATGACTATTCCATGAGATCCTGAGTAGGACAATGGCTTGTGCCTTGTACACCTGTGATAGCCAAATACAAAAGAAAACATTGTATATTAAGCAGTACAGCTTCTGTAATCATTTAGCTTTGATGAAATCTTTAGGAAGAATGCAAAGACCCAAGCAGGGAAAATCAGAAGCACACTTTTCAACGTAAGTAAACCCACAAATTGTATCACATGTTGCCAGCAGAAGTCAGTTTAAGTCTAGTAACTGGCTTTGTGCTTCTTCTGTTTTTAGGATGTATTTGACATCTAATACACTGTACATGTAAATTTTTTTGAACATAAATCAATAAATGTGTTTCAGGTGGACTTGGGCAAGGATTTAATTTTCTCTCAAAGTGTCCTAGGACCATAAGACCTCTTAGTTTTGCCGTCCTTACCTCAGTGCATCTTCAACATCTTCTGTGTACGGGCCTGCATAATTCCCTGAGTCACACATGCTCCTGGTGCCATGTGTCAGGACTTACAGCAGCAAAACAAGGTGCTATAATGTGCATGTCATTCTCACAGTGACTATTTGTAAAACAAGGGAAATAGAGGTAAAGGCTCTAACAGACAGAAAATGGTCAATGAAGAGAAAAGCAAGCATACAGGAATCAGTTGTATGTGTACAATACAAGGATGTCATTAGAATCTGGGACAGATTTTATATAGATATATCTACTATTCTTAGTCTTCTTTAGTATAATTAAGGCAATTTATTAAGGCCGTAGTTACTGTGCAGAAAGCGCTATCTTTTTATCTGCAAAGAGTGCAGGGGTAGAGATTTTCCCCTATCTCTTAAGAAAAAGATAGCGAAAAACTCATACTTTGCATGAGTTTAGTTGTCATGCATGCTGTCATTCCTATGACTCCAGAGAAATATTTGTACAGAGCTGCCTTCTTCAGCACCAGCCCCCTGAAAGTGGAGGGCTGCCTGGCACTTCATTCCTGGACTGGCGTGCCTGGACGCAACCAGACCTTTAGCAGCATCTTCTTTAGTAATGGAAAGTCAACACTCAAGCACCTTCCTGGACCTAAGCATGTGTGTGCACTCCTGTTCTTATTCAGCAACTGCTTGAGTCCAAGCCAGTGTTACACCATTTGCTTAAATTACATGGAAGCCTGTTGGATTCCAGCACATATTTCAGATCTTTGTGAAATAGGATCCACAGTGGTTATGAACCCAGAAAACATCCTGAATATAACCAGATTCTGACAATTATATTATACTTGGACAAAATTTTCTTGGGCACAGAACTGTAGCAAGTGGATTTGAACATAAACGTATCCACAATTCTTCTTTCTTTTGAATTTTCTGAGGACATGTACCCTGTATCTATGCATTTTTCCCTTCAAATAAACTTTTCTAATGAGTTGTAAAAAGATGCTAACCTTCAAACTTAAGGCATGAGAACGCTGCGCCCAGAGATGTTCATTAACTTTGGAAAGTTTTCAGAGGGATAGATGCACTGCTGCAGAAAATGGCATATCACTCATATGGCTTTTACAGTAGAATCCTCCCCCAGGCTCCACACCACCACAGGCACAGCATTTGAAGTCATTTAAGAGATCTGTAAAGAAGAAATCCAGCTAAAGGCTGGGTTCCCTTCCAGCACATTCAGATGGGCCAAGGGTTGAATATTTTTGGCTTTGTAGCACTATGTAATTTCCTGGGAGGAAATCACTGCTCATGAGCAGCTCAGACAGAAGGCTTTTCCTCCAGCCTGCTACTAAGATGCCCTAAAAGACCTCACCATTTTACTCTTTTTTTCTTATTTTTGAAACACCCTAGATTAAGTACCTTACAAAATATCTACCTGAGTGTATTTGTGTTACTGTAAAAACTGTTTAAACAGAAAAATGGCTTTCCTCAGAAAAATATATAAAGCAAACTTATATAGAAACAAATTCTCCTATTTTATGTATGTACATCATACATGCATGAGTATTCCTAAAGACACATTTGCAGAGGACAGTCTATAATAGATTTACTGGTGTGACTTTAAGCTGTCATCCTCAGTATTCACACAGGACCCATAGCTGGGAAGGACTGTTCTTGCAAAGACACTATTGAAAATGCCTACTTGACTAGACAAAAATGACAGTAGATGTACCTAGTGTTTTTCCTCCCCTCATCTTTGTGATTTTAAATCAGATTTAAGAGATGGGTGAATGCTGAAAGGTCAGTCCTGCACAAGACAGACAGCAGAAAGGTCTAGAGTTTTGTTTCGGAATAGTGTTGGTTTTGACATAGAGGTTGTTTTAAAACATGTCCCCCTGCAGGCATTTTTCACAGACACACAGAGACATACAAACACAGTGCCCTCCACAAAATGGTACATCTGCAGGACTCAATTCAGATGTGCAAGAGGTCAATTTTGTGCAATTTATTCAGGGCTATTACATGTGGTAATGAAGCATCTTTCTTCTCTCCCACACCCACTCTTACTAGTAAGATTAGAAAGTGAGTATTTCCTGTGGAAGGAATATTGATGATGGTGCACTTCACTGTGGTTGCTGCACTGTCACATCCTGTATGTGAGGGAGAAGGTTACTTTAAAAGGTCTTCTAATTCTTCATTTCTCTAGGACTTTCAGCAGCCATAAGAAACAAATGCAGTGTGATACATTATTTTGGCCCATGAAGTAAATTAACCATAACATATTGGTGATTTAGAGATTAATTCACATTTTGTCATGTGAAAAAATATGCTGTGGCAATGATAAAAAAAAAATCCAACGCCCCAAAAAAACTCATTCAAATCTTAGATATGCAAGGATTTACCCAGGGTTATTTCTGGTAAATCTTCATAGTTCCTGTCTCAATTTCTGTTTTTCAAGATTGTCTCTCTTCTTAAACACACAAACATCCCAGTTTTCCCTGGCATCTCTTAAATAACTGCTACATATCTTTTCCTTTACCCCTCCTCCCCCTTGCCTTTCTTCTGGGTTCTCTTGTCTTTTTTTTTCCTTCCCTCTCTTGTTCTCCTGCCTCCAGGACCTCATAGTCACTACTTCATGCCCAATCGCTCCTATTCAGTCCAGTCTCCTTTTCTCTCTCTCCACTGGTAAGGAAAACTTACCAGAATGTGTATTCTCCAAGCACTCTTTTCATTTAAATGTGAAGAAGAGCCAGTTGAGTGTCTCTCTTAGCAAAGAATTGGTGATTTGTCAGTTAAAGAAGTTTCTTATCTTTATGTACTTTTGAATAACTTGAGATTTTATTGTCTAATGTTTTGGTTGTAAAAGTAAACATTTTACAGGAAACCACAAAAGAAATGGTATTTTTTTGTCCAACAAAAGCCACGACCAAATCTTTGAGTGCTCAACGCCCCCCCACCTATGCTTTTGACCACAAATTGCTATCTAGTAACTGGTATATCAGAGCAAAGAGAAAGTGATGTTTCCCCAAATGGGCAGAAAGACTGTCCCCAAACTCTGCACTGCTTAACTTTCAGACACACTTTCCCCAGCGCTGCACACCAACTCCCTCCCGCCCCACTTCCATGCATATTCAACGGACCATATGCTTGAGCTCAAATATCTCCGGGCATTATGGATCCTATTCATCAAGAAGTGGCTTCTACACTCGTGAGCAGAAGAAAAAAAAAAAAAAAGAAGAAAAAACACCTTTTCAAAAAGCGTTCAAGAGTTTTCTGAGAAAGAAATCCTGTATGTACCAGGCCATGTTCCACTTTAAACTAAACCCACATATTTCTGCTGAACACACACGCATTGGCATTAAGAAATTCTCATTATTTTGCCATAAAGGAGGCCTATATAGAGATATCATGAGGGATTTAAGCAGAAGCTTATTGACAAACACAAACCTAGTGATTTCCTTGGAATCCAAAGTGGTTTGGGGTGACAAGGCAGTTCCATCACCAATCCCTGGTACATGACAAAAGCAGAGGCAGCTCTAAAGCTGACACACCAACTGCCTCGGGATCTGCCACGCAGCCAGATGCCGTGTTGGGAATTTTTCCCTGACACCATAGCATATGGGCTTTGCATAGCCATTTGAAGAGCATGAGACAGACAGAAACAATCTGGAGGGGGTGGGAAATGGACGACATGTCAGCCTGGTGCTTGTATTTGGTCTTTGGTTATTATGTGATGCTTAAATACCTCTTTGGCCTTCAGGCAAAGGAAAATATTGACCCAAAGGAAGGCCCGATGTAACTGTATTAGTTGCAATGCAGTTAGTGTGGGGGGATTAATTCATCAACTTGTTTCCCTTCATTTGTTTTTCTTTAAAAAACAACAAACTAAAGTTTTTTTTAACCCCTGCATGTTGTCAGAGAAATGCAGGAGCAATTCAGGATTATATTTAAATAGAAATTAGGCTACTGTGTAATCACAGTTGCTTCTCAAAGCTGTGGTACTCCATTTACTGTCTTGTCAATTCTGGGTAAACCAGTTTTTACTGCAATGAGTCCCAGCAAGAGCTGAGAGAATTCCAAGTGTGAGTGACTTGCAGGTTCATGGAGTTGTCAGATCCATCCCTTCCTTCTTCATCAAGGGCTGTCTGGCATTGCACCTTTGCACTGCCTTTTCTAAATCATGAAGAAAGAACTGTACAAGCACTACACAAAAACACAGCAGGGCTGGAATTGCCAGTGGGAGAAGGTAATGAGGCAGGAGGTCCAGAGGAGGAAAGGACCACATGCCAAGGAAACGTGTAACCAAAGGAAAAGCACCAGAAAGTAGAGGAACATATGCACGGCAGGAAGGGGATAGAGAAGATCAGGAATGTAAACAGCAGTGCATAATGTTTGAGAAAAGGATATAAATTTTCCTGAGTAAGGAGAAGTGATGGGGTACACCACTGCTGAAGGGAACCCCTGAAGGTACCACATATGGGAGTTTCAAAGTGCCACGTTGGTTTTCTTTTATCCTTTCCGAGAGAACTTGGTCTGATGGCTGTAAAAGTAGCTCAAGTAGTATTAGACTAAACAACCCCTGAGATGACAATTTCTTTCTTCCATTTTCCTCAACAACCCTCAAAGTGGGCAGACCTGCCCTTTATCCCCACACAGCCACAGTATGCATGTTGACACACGAGCCACCTGTGAGCCACCCACAGGCAGAGAACACACTGCTCCAGGTGCTCTGAAAACTCTGGAGCTTGGAGAACCATGATCACCATGCATGCATTGCCCCAGCTCACTTGCACAGCAAGTGAGGATTCTCCCATCCACCCATTTCTGACTGAAAGAAAGGACTGGAGATCATGTTTCTGCATCAAATGTTCCAACATCATTTGCACAAAATGTATCTCTCTTTTCATGCAGCGCATTCTCCTGAAGGCAGTCACAAAAATGGTGCTTTGTCCTATCTTGATGCCCCCATGTACTATTTGCATCTCATATTTGTATTTTCCACTATAAGCAAGATTCCCTTCAGTGGTATACATGAGCTGGAAAAAAGAAATATGGAGACCAAAAAAAAAAATTGTGAAGAGACGGAATTTCATTTTTCACCTGCACCTGAACTGCAACATTTGTACTTATGAATCTTGAATAAGTGCTTGACCTTTCCATTGTTTCTTCATTTATTGTTCTCTCAGTTCTGCTTCCCACTGTCTGTGTTACTGCATGTATTTAGGTAGTTGCTCTTCAGCCTGTTTCCTCTTGCTTTGTTGAATTCTGACTCTGCAAACAGATGTTTGTGCAAAAGCTCTTACTGCCATCAGGACGCTGACACAGATTTGGATGTATGAATGCCCTATGTCTTCAGTAGGGTGCTTGACATTACTTTAAAAAAGAAAAAGCTTTAGGATAATAATACATCTTAATTAAACCGTGCACAATTCCCTTGGCAAGCACAAGGGAAAAATAGTACTCTATTTCCACAGCAGTGCTGCATAAAAACAGAGAGCATCTTTTCATACCTGTGTCTTTAAGGGCAGGTGTCATGAGACAAATACAATACCATTTAAAAACTGCACTTAGACTTTCACCCTGTGAGTGGCTCCTTGTTATGGGGCTTACAATGGATTAATTTCACCTTAAAAAAGGAGATAGAAAGATAACTCCTTGAGCACACTGTGAGGTGTTTGAGCTTGTTGTGATAAGGACCTGGTATTAATAGACTGGCATCTAAGATCGTGGATGTATTTATAGCACACCAAGCATGATGACAACATGGATGCAGGTTGTCAAAGGGAGTCAGTTCCTGTGGGGGCCGGTGGGCCCATAGCACAAGGGACAAAGGGAGTCCATTGACAAGTTCCCAGAGAAAGCTAAATATTTAAGGCCCACATTTTCAAACATATTTGAGCTGGGAGCCTGCCTGTGGGCTTAGACCAGATCTAGCACAGCCAGAGGCAGAGCCTTTCAGAGTTGTTTTGCATGAACTGCAAGCACTTATGCTACCAAGTGCAGGCACGTGGTAACAGGGAGGACTCATAATTAATTGGTAATCTGGATCACCTTCATTCCCTCTTTTATTTCCAGGCCAAGTTGTTGCCATCCAGATCAGCAGTGCAGCCCTAATCCAGCCAATACACACAGAAGCTGCTTTCTTGGTTCCTTCTGGACACCTGCCTACAGGTGCATTGCAGATGATGTACAAGATTTTTAAGAAAAAAAAAATACCTGAGAAGGATTTTATTCATTCTATAATTTTCTGAGAAGTGTGGAGGAGATAGTAATTTTTCAGTTCTAAAAGATGCTTTTTACCTTTATACTCAGGCATTGCATTATAACATTTGCTCGTGGGAAACACTATAATCAAAAATTCCAGAAAGAAAGAACAAATACAAGTTCCTCGCTTAAAACAAAACATTCTTATGGAAACATCCTTATGATTTTTACCATTTTAACTTAGTGCTTGATGACAGTTTGTAAGGTAATATATGAAGCTGCCATTCCAATCTATATTTCTTACACTTCTAGAAATGGGAAAAATAATTCCAGTTGACTGATCAGAAACCAGAAGGACTAAGTTTACAAAGAGCTAATGAAATCCATTTTTCAAAGGAACTCTAACTTCTTAAGACAGCCCCACTGACTGCATTCGACTTAACTAGAGTAGTTACTGTGTACCACTAAATTAGTAGTCAGATTACCAGGTAAAAATATATATTTTCTTAATATTTCCTGGAACCTTTTAAAATTTTCTTTTGCTTTAATAATTTTGTTTTGTTTTGTTTTCAGACACTTACAAATAAAACAGGAGGTTTGTATTTGGCAGCCTAGGTCCTTGCTATTCCTCGCCTCAGCTTTGCAGTGCGGTTTTGTCCAACCAGTAGCCAATGAAGTCTGTGTGCTGAACAACTCATGCTGAAGGAGAAGCAGCTGCTCACTGACACCACACTCTACAGCACACAAATCTTGCACTTTTGCAGAAAGAGAACAAATGCTTGCAGAAAATACACATGGAGTTTGATGCTCAAGGGGTATAAGATTAGGTCCAGTGTATTGACTAGGGAAATAGCCTGCAGGCCTTAGGCCAGCGAGGCTGCGTGCCAGTGACTTCATTAGGGCTTTTCCCTATGAAAGGGCTGCCTGTTTGGATGCTGGAAACTTGCATCAATACGTCATTTTGTGTGACTAAAGTGAGTAGAATGTGTCCAAAGCGCTGGCCAGTTACGGACCTCAATCTGCCTCCATTTGCCGGGAGTGTCACTCTTAGGAAAACAGGTTTCGATTTGATCAGAGGCTTTTTCAATAGGACTTTCATCACTGACTTTAACTGACAGTGGCTCATGCGGAAGGTCCCTATTCTCTCTTATATCTTCCCACAACAGACATCAGCAGCTGATCTCCTTCACAGGCTTTGCCCAAGAATCCCAGAAACCCAAAAATCTTTGCAAATTTCTTTGCATCCTCTAGATAAACTTCCCCACTCTCCACCCTCCCTTCATGGCAGTCAGGCAACCATGATGCCAATAACTCCCAGAGTTCCTCTGCTGGAAGGGGAAAAAGGAAGAAACAGGGTGTTGTAGCAGATGCAAAAGCTCTGCACTTCTGCTGGTATAAATCTACATACTTACATGGCAAAATCTCATGAGATGTCGCTCCAGCAGTTCAAGAGCAAAAGACAGGGAGAATCCAGCAAACAATCTCCTTCTTGAGCTTCAATGCTCTCTGATACAATCAGAACAGTAGGAGTGATAGACTAATTCATCAGACTTAGTAAAACTGCTTTGGGAATTAAAAGGTTTTGTCAAAGAGCATCAGTTAAAGGAAGCAAAAAGGACCAATACCCTAAAGCCCTGAACTAGCACTACATACAGGTACCTACATGTACCTCACTGATGTAGGACAAGACCAGGAAATGCAAGAATGTTGAATTCTTCACTATATGCTAGAAAATAATTCTTTTCACGAATTGTCATCCCTCTGTTTTTTTTTTCCAAGACTCCACTTTTTTCTTTCCAATTTGCTTACTTTCTGAAGTTCACTGAGAATATGCACTTTAGTTGCCTTGAAGTAACAGCATAAAAATCCTCATTAAAGGACAAAATGAAAGTGATTATGCTGCAGCTGAAAACAGTGGAATTACTTCTGGAGGCTTCATCTACAGCTCGCAGCACAGTAGGTCTAATGATTTCTGAAAATTCGTCAGGTATTTGTGTCATTATAAACATGCTGTAAGTGTCACACATATAGTTACTACTCTGCTGAATCAATGTTGGTTTGATCAGCTTACCTTTGACATCAGCATTTCATAAATTTCTTAGTCATTTCCTCATGATGACCTCACCAAACATTCTCTAAAGCAGCACTAAACTATTTCAATACTTCCCATCCTTTCCACTGTGCAGCTCTGGTCCTAAAATCTTACTCTTTTTTTTTTCCCGGTCTCCCCTCTCCTCCCCATTCCTTTTTGCTCTGACCCTGTGCACTAAAATTCTGATTTAGCTGCAGTTACCAGCTTCCCTCTTAAAACAGATATTGTCATAGTGAAGGGAAAGGACAAACAAACCCCGCAAAATCTATTTTTAGCAGATGGTCCCAATTGTACAAACTTTAGCGGGGGTTATTTCTCTCTCCCCCTCTCTTATTTTCTTTTCTCCCCCATGCCCACCCCTCCGCCCCCCCAGTTCCTGGGTTGCGCTCCCTTCAATCTTGTCAGCTGTAAAATGGGTCTCTTTTTAACCTATAATGGATCAGTGAGATTAAAGGTGAAGTCATGAATTAGTAGCAGTGACAGCCCAGCACGATGGCCCCGGCAGCAGGGGGTCTCTCTTTGTGCTCGTCCACTCTGACCCCCCGTGCCACTCTCCGCCTGTGGGAACCGGACAAGAAGAATGTCGGGGTGGGGCCGGGGGCCGCCAGCCCCAGCCCCAGCCCGGCCAGCGCCCCCCAACACATTCTTTCCCTGGAAATATTCTGACATCACCCCGTCATACCTCCTTGCCGGCTCCTTCGTTAACTCCTTTATGCCTTGCCGCCGGCAGACAATGGGTCCTGCTGCAGGGTGGAGGAGGAGGAGGGGAGGGAGACATCTTTCCCAGGACAACTTTTTCATAAGCTGTGGACCTAAGGCAAGCGTGGGTTTTAAGACTGGGAGGTGGGCGAATTTTCCAGGAGTTGGGCTGTGGGGTTTGAGATGCCACTCTCCATGACAAAAAAACCAAAGTGAAATGTGTCAGTAATGCAGAAAGATTCCTTTGGGGTTTTAAACCTGAATTTCTAGAACAAAACCATCCTTACCACAAACACAGCTTATTCAGTGGCTACATTTTGCCTTGGGAAGTACATCAAAACTGCTCATTAGAACCTTCGCAAAAGTATGATGCATTTTCAGTCTCCTCCATGAAAAACTGTGATAGGGTAATATTGGAGACAAACACAAATAACAGGACCTTCCTCCTGAGAATTCCTCATTTGGAAAATACCTGAGAGTAGAGGGACAGCAGCAGAGCTACGCTTTCCTGCAAATGTGAGACACACTGGTCTTCCTATTCATGTCCTCTGGGATATATTTTGTCCTTACTGAAATGTAAATTTGGTGTTGGCTTCGGCCGATCTTCTAGGATAAGTAGCTAGACTTTTCATAGTCCTTCCCAATTAATGCACTAATTAATTAATTATAACCAGATTCATTATCCTGACTGATTTACCCTCTTAGTGAAGAAAGTTCACACTTCTGAACATACTTTTCTAACGCTTTTAAAATTCTCCTATTGCACACGCACCAGAGCTATCCAATCTCATATCATTTCTCTGAGGGATATAACGTGTGCAGGACCCATCCAGAAAGGATGGTTCCAGAAAACTTACAGAGGATCTTCCCAACACCATAGGAGGATCACTAAAAACCATTTCACTGGGTGAGCAATTTGAATTTCGTTCTTGTGATATTATAAAGTCTGGTGAGAATTCACTATCTCTGTGCCTTGAAGTTCTCCTCAAGTGGGTCCTAGACATATCCCAACAGAGTCAGGTGGGATTTAGGCCCCTGAAACAGCATAAAGGTATTTTAAGATGTCTAAATTCATAATTGTAATTCCTGCTTGGATGCTGTCTAGCCCCAAGGAAACACTAGTGTTTACAGGCTTCTCCCATTTTCCTCTAAAAGATGCTGGACTACTTGTTTTTCTGTTCCAAGTGGAGTGATCTGGAAAACAACCCCTCCTTTGACTTACTTTGGAGATACTCCTGGGATTCACATAAGGAAATTCTTGATGCAGTCTTGGAGGAGAGGGTAAGGGAAGTAAAGTGTGCATTCCAGCCAGATCTCTTTTCTTATTGGATGTCATTTTGCCTTTTCTATGGCTCACTAGACAAAGAACCTGTTAAAGATGCAGGGATATTTCCTGTAAAACTAGCACAAATAAATGAATGAATGGCCCAGGGAATGGACGGGGCAGGCACCATGAGCCTCCTCATCTGTTGAGCAACATGTACTCACAAAATCTGCATCTGACTGGAAAGCTCACCCCAGCTTGACATCACCCTGTTTGATCCCAGCCAGCCCCGGCCCACACCACAGGACTATGCAGGAAGTCATTGCCAAGGGAAAGGAACAGCTCCAAGGGCTTCAGGAGCAGCAGTCCTGTCTCCAGCGCTGAGCAGCAGTGGGCACCGGCTGGGAGCAGTCAGTGGAGTGTGCAGATGGCACAGTCTCAAACAGGTTTCTGACTAGATGGGCTGACAGCATTTCCACATCAGTTCATGTCAGCTGTGTAGTAGCCAGTTATGCTTTCTGTGGATCTGCTGGACCTGTTTCGCAGAATAGGCTCATCCCTCCCTGGCATCTACAAGGCTGCAATCCATAACGCTACGTTTTGAGGACAAAGAGAAGAGCACACTGGAGTTGTACCTAACTGGCATGGGACGGCCGCAGGATGCACATTGTGAAGTGTCGCTTGGCAACATGGCACAGTGAGGCCTGGGCCAAACGGGATGCTCACAAGTTACTAGTTACATCCCTTTCCAGATAACACCCTCCAAGCCCAGGGAAGAAGAGTTCAGATTGCATCCAGCAAAGGTCTTAGCAACCTGAGCAAGTTGCCTACCTGATGTGCCAGACCAGGATCCCTGCAAAATGTAGCATCAGTGTCTGTCCAGTATTCACAAAACTCTTTTATTTCCTTAGGAAATTGCGGATTTAGGTGCAATCTTTTCTCTGTCTGAGAGAAATCAAACTGAGTCCTTAGGCTACAGGGTCATGTTCCTTCTCTTTGGCATGCCACTGAAAGCAAATGACTGGATGTTCTGTGGCAATGCTCCAGCAAGCAAGCTCCTAGCCAGGCAGCAAGCACACCCTGGGAATGGAAGAAAATGTCTTTCCACAAAGGGGTGGGACCAGAGCCTCATAAACCCCAGGCAAACGCAGTGGTGTCTGTAAAGGATTATATAAAGCACTGGCCGTGTCCTACAATTAAAATTGTGTGCATTCATTTTTTTTTAGAAGTGTTTTAGACACCTATGATGAGGGAGGTGAACAAAGGATTGTGCACAGGCAAGCAGGGCTGACTCCAGGGTAGTCAGGGGAAGGTACCTTGAGGAGCACTTCCCTCTGACCCTTCCTCTCTCCTTGCTGGTTAGGGCACATATTGTGGGCTGCTCAAGGGTCTCCCATATATTGTGCGGGGATATGGAGGCAAAGCATAAGGCTCAGGACCCCACTGTGAAGAGGAATGGCAGGTGGAAAGGAGTTTCTTCCCTTAAAGGCTTCAAAGAGCTTTCCTCGAATTTGTTCCTTGCCTCACCCAGACAGAAGGAGGAAGACGAGCATTAAACTTATGGAGTGGTTGTGTTGTCATAAATCATGATTTCATCACGTATATTGTATTTCTTCTTAAAGTTTGGGCTTTTGTATTCTCTCCATGTTAAAGAAACAAGAAAATACGTGTCCTCAGGGTCTGGAGAACAGCTTGAAAACAGTCACTTTTCAATATTAACATCACATAGCAAGCAATTAATACGTCAATGTTGAAATGTACTTACAAGTACTGTTTAAAAAGCATTATAAAGAATTAATTCTCATTTTGTTTATTTTGAGATTTTAGATCTGATTTCAGGTTTTGTGGCTCTTGACTATTATCTATTGAATGATGGAGCTTGAGCATCTTCTGACTTCGCCACAGCCAGGAACATTCCATGAGTCTCCCCCTTTGAAGCTGGGGAAGACCCCCTTCAGGGCTGAGGAAGCCTGGAGCAGGAGAGGAAGTCTTCAGCCAGGAGCTATGAAGAGGGATTAAGAAGGAAATCACCTCCCAGAGTCACAGAGGCATCAGACACCAGTGTATTTTCCCTGAAAGTTGTCCCCTGTACCATCTGATCCCATATCCATCCCAAGAGTTCTGTTCAACAGAACCCAAACCCAGGACTCAAGCAGTCCTGGGAACAACTGGATTCTCCTTGGTGGCTCATTAGCAGCTGAAGAGGAGACCCAGTGGGAAGCAATCCAGTTCCAAGAGACAGTAATCTCCAACTCCATTTCTATGTGAATTTCCTGGAGGACTGCAGCTCCCTATTCACTCTCCCTGTTCCGCAAGAGTGCATTGGTCGGGGCTAGCACAGAGATTTGGTTCCTTTTTGTGCCTCCTGCCTGCAGCCTCCTCGTGAAGCCCTGAATCCACAGTGGGAATCCCCGCCTGTGCCAAAGCAGCTTCCTGCATCCCTGCTGTTCTCTCACTGGAGACCCTGGCTGTGAGCACTCCAAAGACACTGCCTTGCTTCTGTGCTTGGGCCGGGGCAATTTATAACAACTAGTGAAGGCTGAGGACACACGCTTTGGCTGAGCACTGTCTGGAAATAAGAATATACTCCCTCTCGTGTAATTTTCTCTGCTCCCGGGCGTGCAGCCCAGCAGCCGCTCCTGCTCTGAGCTACCTCCAGGGTTACTCCTGCTACCTGCCCTCTCCCACCAGCGTGAGGGTGAGCTGTGCTGCCTGCTGGGAGGCATCAGCAGGGCCAGTGCTCTCCCATGTCCCCCGCAGGCTGTCAGCCCTCCTGTTGCACAAGGAGGTGTGCACATGCACACGTTTGTGCACACACATGTTCCTGCAGAACAGAGTCTGGGAGCAGAGTCCGGGACATTGCTGCTCTCTCTCTGGGCAGAGTGGGTCAGGATAAGGGGGCATTATTTAGCCCTTCCCCTACACACTGCCATGGGAGGGAGAGAGGTGTTACCTATGCTGGACATGGGGCTCACACGGACTGTGCTAATCTCCATTTTTGCCGTTTCCTCTTCCCTGGAAAAAGAGGGAAAGTAAAGCCAATCTTGAACCACTGTGGGCTGTATCTTGCCTTACAGGAAAGCCATGGTTTAATAGCAGCCCTTTATTGAGTCACTCAGGTAGTTTCTTTCTGGAGGAAGGATGGGATTAAAAATAGATTAAAATGATCAATGCTTCTCCAGTATTTCACTATCAGTCCAGTCCATGATCTTCAGGAAGAATCTAGCTCTGGAAAATATATTTGCCAAAAACATAGAAAGCCAAAATTTTAATTATTTAGTCTCTGCCTGTTTCTCATACTGCTCACTTAGAAAACAACACAATGAAACTTTTCATTACCCCTTACTAGCTGCTGAGAAAATTCTGGACTAACACTGAAACATCAAGCTTTCAGATGATGGCAACTTCTATCAAATACTTTTAAAGACAACCAAAAATATCTCCATTAGAAATACAAAAACATTTTGTGACCAGTACTCTCCTAGGAAGGTTTATTATAGTTCTAAAGTCAATTCCAGCACTGGTTTTTTGTTGTTTTTGTTTTTTTTTTCAGATATCTACTAAACTGTATTGTGAGAAAAGTAGAAAGAATTTTTTTTTCCATTAGATTTTTATTTTAATCACCTAAAAATCATTCTTATGGAAATGAGAAAGACAAAAAGATTCCCCAGGGACTGAGAAACTTCACTGATTTGCATCATTAACACTGAAAAGAACTTGCCTGGAAATGGCCCCTTCACATTTTCTTTTATTTACATTTCCAGACAAATACAAAATTAATTTCAACAAGAAGGTTTCTTGTAGATTCATATCCCATTTTGATTAGTCTAGCCATTAAAGCATGAATGTAGCTTGCTGTGCTTTGATGGACTGATTTAGTCTTTGTTACACTGGAATTTTTTTAAATTCTTTTTTTTTAGTTTTTGCTTCATTTATAAAGGGTTTGCAACATGGGGGCTCTGAGTGATCATTGACTGTATTAACATTCATAATTAACACCAGTAATTATTAAGACGCTTTTGAAACAATTACCATTTGTGGCATGGAATGAGAGAAAAGTGACATCCATTTAACAAAACTCTGTGGTTTCTGTTTAACGAGTCTGTCCAAGCATATGCAAAAATGAAAAAAAACCCGGAGCACACCAAATATATATTTAAATGCAGACAAATTTCTATGACAAAGTAGTTCTTTCAAGGCTCGAATCAAAATTTTAAACAGTTTACCTTCTTTGTGTCTTCTGAAGAGTTTTACGTAACAAACTTTCAGTGTCATCACTAATAGCAGTTCATGCCAAGGATTACTTTCTTAAAACTGCTACTCAAGCCTGGTGATTTGCAGTACACTTCTTATTACAGGATACATTATGCAGAAACCCTCTGCTATGTGATGGGACATGGCAACCCTGCTGTGAGAATGCCTATCAGCGCTTCTTTTAAGGCCTTTTCTCAATTGTCAGCAAAGTATTTTTTAAGGTTAAAAGGTGTAAAATTATTCTGAAACGCTTTTCTGACCTGTCGCCTATCACTGCAAAAAGCCATAGTTCATTTTTTTTCTAAAACTGTATTTTTAAAATGCGATAATATTATAAGAATAAAGCTAGTAAGAAAAATATAGGTTTTTAAGCTTTTCATTATATTTTTCATAATTTTTTCAGTACTGATACACCTTAAGATTGTGAGTCCTTTTTTATTTCTGATTTTCTTCATTATGACTGTTACTTTCCTCTGAGTCAGTTATGATGTGCAATTAATGAGGAACCAGCAATTAAAAAATATCTTTCAATTTATATTTTTGTGGATTTTCAAATGAATTCCTGAATCATATTCTTTAATGTAAAAGTCAAATGCAGGGGGGTCATGAAGCATAATCTCATTTTACTGGTGTATAAAGCTCACAAGATCTGTCATTCTTCAAGTACTACCTGTACTTTGATTGAAACAACATTGAATATCAGCAGGAAAACTAGAAGAAGGCTTCTATTCTTCAGGCTGGTGGCTGGCTTTTACGGCTTTGCAAGCTGCTTAACTCTAGATTTCCCAGGCTACATGCACGATTCAAGGTCAATGATCCTATAGTTTTAAATCCTGTGCACAAGAGGTTACCATCTCCCATTGTCTGTAGCTTAAGATTTCCAATGGCAGCTAACTATTTATGTGCTGGTAAAATGCTGGAAGGTATCTGAAATCGCTTTACACTGCGTTTCATGGGCTGTTCTATAGCACAATCTTATCAGACGGTACTGGAGAGCTCAGCCTTGCTGTAAAGACGCAGCAGACATGACGGCCTGATTTCGCCATCTGATGTGTGATATGTGCACACAGCCATGGGAGTTGCAGCTGGAGCCAAGAAGAGAAGTACAAATAGGTGGTGGAGTGGAAAACAGATGCTGTGCTAGGTTTATGCACTGAGTTTTGTGACCTGTAGCAGAACACCCAGATGATTACACCCAAGATTTCTTACAGCATAGCTACAAGAAGTGACAAAAGCAGTAAGAAAGCATCATCATGTTGCACTCAGGTACCTATGAGGATTGTATCAGTCCTTTCCAACTCATCCAAAAGTGGACTCATCCACTTTTTCTGACACCCATCTAAGCAGTCTGAGCCTCCAGAAAGACTTTCTTCCTGTATCCTTCAATGATGTCAGCTATAAGGTGTGCAAGTTGAGCGATTACTGTGGGCAGTGCTGGCATTACCAAAAGATAGACTGCACATTCTGCTTCACATTGATTTCATCACATCCTTTTTGTTAATTGACTGTATCTCATCAGCATAAAGTCTCATCTTAGCCTGCTTATCAGTACCTTGACAACCAAACAGGAGAAGGTTGCTGTTCGTACACACATAGATGACTGTACCTCATGTTTTTTGGACCACACAAGTATAAACTGCATGTGCCCCAGCAAGAAACACTCCAGAAGTCTATTCTTCAAGAGGCATGGCCTGGCCCAGCATCCCTGGGGGCCCTTCACCCCTATGTCTGTGCAGGGTAAGAGCAGGGCTTATCTTCACCCAAGTCCTGGGTGCAGGAGCAAGTGTTTAGGTCTCGGACGTGAGAACTGAAAGTCAGTTTTCACATCACATCACAAAGCACAAGGGAGGGGAGCACACATGCTGTGTTCCAAGGATGATGACTATCCAGCCAGCAGTACCTAAAGAGGCTTGCAACATCCAGCACATACAGCCCTAAAACTCCTCCCATGGATGACTGTTTACAGCTGTGACAGACAGAGTGATTCTTTCAGACAACAAACGAGCAAATTTCTAAAGCTATACCCAAGGATTTAAAATAATATATTTAGAAGCTGCTAACAGAGTGAAAAATTAGATCATTTTTGTCTAGAACTAACCATAAAAATTTTAATGCTGGACAATTCCAGATGAGATTTTTACAGGTGCTACAGGATGATTTTTAAAGTTAGACCCTCAAAAATAGGGTCACTGTGTTTCAAAAGATATATATGGATACACAAAGTAAAATAAATCTCTCAAACTGGACAGTTACTCTTCATTCCCTGTCAACCAACGTAGGGAATGAATGCACAACAGCCTTCTCTTACTCAGCTCCTTAAAAAACCACTTCTTCCACACGGAGAAATTCAAGGAAGTTGTGAAGTGAAACCCACTTTGACCCTCTCTAGACACTTTGTCCTTGGAGAAGGTAATTCCACGTTAATTCTGTAAATTTTTAGGAACGGCCAGAGTCCCAGGCATATTGCAGACATGAAGGTATGGAATGGTCTATCTCAGGCTAGCCAGTTCTTTGGGATCAGACTAAGATGCTTTTTAAAATTACTTGAAACTTGCCAGACTCTCTTCACAGGGGTCTTGGACGCAGTAGAATTAATCTGTTTTAACATTTAAAATTAGTCTGCCTTTTATCATATTGAAAGGAAATGTGCATATCCAGAGGAACTTAGTCTCACCCTAAAGTAGATATCTATGACTGGCATCTTATTTCTGGTTGAGGATAAACAATTCATAGACCTACAGAAGTAAGATCTGGGAAATATTTACAAGAAGCTGCTATTGTTCTTCTGAAGTTCCACATTCAGTTTCTCCTACATCCAAATTCCAACTGTGAACTCCAGATAAGTGAGGAATAATAGGCAATATTATTGTCTTGATGTCATTTTAACATTACCTTAAACCTCTTTCTATGTAATCATTTCCATGACATTACCACAGTGGAGATGATAGGGCAGAAGAAACCTAGAAGGTGCAATCCGCAGAACAATGAGAATTTTGTTTTTACAGTATTTCAGGGACACTAGCCAAATATCTGCTAAAGGAGGTCCCTATGCAAAATAGGAACCATCCTGAAAATTATTCTTTTCTAAGCACCCATTGAAACCAAAGGTTGGGTTTTGCAGGAAGTCTAGATTGCAGGCATCTGCAGGAAGTGATGCTCCACACGGTGGAATGATTAGGAGGACCTATGTTCACCCATTAAACCCAGAACACAGTTATGGCCATAACCCCAAATAAACAGAAATCCTGCTGCTAATTGCAGAGTCACAGGTTATGGCATTTAATAATTATCAGTTAATGCTAAGGTTGTATTTTGGCCTCTGAGTCAGGATGGTGACCAAGTTATGTAAGAGTTCAAAGCCCTGCAAACCAACAGCTTGAGGGCAAGGCTGTTCTTCAAAGGTACAGCTGGAGACCATAAACCACTTGTGCCAGCTTCCCTCATGGATGGCCATGAATACCAGGGAGCATGGCCTTCCTGCCCAGTATCTGCCAGCAGTGCTGAGAAAAGCTTGCAGATTCAGCAGGATCCTTCTCTTGCAGAGCTTTCACTGCTTGCTGTGCCCAGTCGAGCTGTGCTATTGAGTACCTGAGCTCTTTCTTGCCCAAAGAGAGAGAGGCCACAGATCCAGGTAGCATTTTCTAAAGCAGGGCTTTGGTAGGGAAGAAGTGTGATCTGTCTCTAAGAGTTAGCAGGGGCAGGCAGATGTGAAGAAAAGAAAGAAAGTCACATTCACAAGCAGTATATCCAAGACAGATAGATGCAACTATAGTTTTTTAATTTAGAGGTGCAAATTAAATAAATAAATATCCAAAGAAGATAAGAAATTAACAAGACTATTTTAATGTCCAAACAACGAATTTCAAGAGATAAAAAAATAGTGGAAATACTCCAACAATATCCAGACTTTTAAAATTATCTGATTTCATAATCCAAACCATCATATTTTAGCATAGTAAAATACATAGATTTCAACTCAGTGTTTTTCATACACACTTAGTATGAGAATGTTGTTCTCCCTTCTTGCACAAGACAGTAAATTTTTCTACGCACTGTTCAATATAGAATAAAGACGCCACTTTTTTGTGCCTTTTCTTCATTCTGTTCTACTGGTTTTCCATTTTCAAGGCCTCTCATACTTTTCAAAAGAACCCCATATTGCTGGAAGTCAAAGTATTTTTTTTTGCATACTGCACTAGTGAGTAATTAAAACAAAAAAAAGTAGCACCTTTGCTATCATTGTTCATAAAAACCATGCACTGAAGCAGTGGCAAATGGAAATAAATGTTTTAGCCTGCTTTTAAAACTACAGTGGGGTTACATATGTACATATGCATGTAAACCATATAGATATACTTATAAAATACAAAGAAATCAGATGAGGTAATAGCACCCCCTTCTGAGAGTTAGGACCAAAGCTTACGCCCTCACTTTAAAGCAAATCAGGAGATTTTTCGTCATGGTGCTACAGCTTCTTGATATGCAGCTCCTACTTCGTGCTTTGTCCTACTGTGCTAAACTAGAGACATGTACATACTATTTACTTGGCATTTATCTGCTCCTCACTCTGTCACTGTAAGAATTCCTTGGTTACAAGGCAGCAATTATAATTTGAAGCTAGGAAATCCACAAAAAATTATTTTCTTCAGCTCACGTGTTCAATTATTCCATGTATAAAATAGCCCTTGAAGTGGCTATTTTGCAGTCAGGGGACAGGTGGAGGAAGGTGTGGAGGGCTGGTGTAACCCAGCAGGAATGTCATTTCTCTTTTCACCAACTCAGCTTTCCTGGGGGTGGAGCTTCATCTCTCTTGATATGGGCATAGCCTCCTATTCCCCATCCCCTTTGCCTCCCCTAGTTTGAGGTTAGGGCAGGAAAGGACCAGGAGCCTGTCTCCCCCTTGCAGCAGCAAGGACTCAGGAGATGCTATCTGCAATAACTTCTGGGATCACACCCAGCGCCGCTCCGGTATCACAAGGGCTACAGCAACACTCTGTGTGAGCCTCCCTTACCATGTACTTACACCAGCAAACATGGGCTTGGTTCCTCCCTTGGCCTGGCAAAAGGTTGACTTACCTACCAAAGAAGGGCATTTCCCATACCCTAACAGAAAAAACAGACCAAGATGATTTCCTGCCTCATCCATCCTCTTCCAACAGCAAATTTCCCTTCAAGCAATTTCATCTCAGTGGGAATGAGAAGATTATTTCCCCATTTGCTCAACACAACGTGGGCTTCCTTTGCACAGCATGGTACAGGCAGAGCTCTTGTGAGGCAGCAGAGAGCAGTCCCGTGAGCAGCTCTGTCTAAAGCTCACACCAGGCTTTAGCGGCATCAGGCCGCCCGAGCAGCCCACAGCTCACCAGCCCAGAGACAAAATAAATCATACCAAATAACAGCAATCATGCCACAAAAAACTCAGAGAGCAATTAAGAAATATGGCCAGGGTGAAGAGTCAAAAAGAGATTGTAACACTGCTCCTCAAATTCCCATTTCTCACTGAGAACTGATTTGTGGTATCCCTCAGCATATCCTACTCTGGATAAACAGTAGTTTGCATAGACTGCAAAAATACTGAAAGATGCAACTTAAAGCACAGAAATCCACCTGGCACTGAGCTATGTATAATTTACCATGAAAAATCACTGCTCTAGCAGAAAGAGAGTCACAGCATGTGAAGAAAAAAATTAGTGCAAGCTGAAGATAAGATAGACACCATTTTATACTTGCAGTGCTAGGGGGGAAAAAAAAGTAAAAGTTAAGCCAAACAAATAGAAAAAAAAATCAGTAATACTGAAAGAGAAAAAGGCTCCTCCAGGACACGTATAAAGGTATGCACCACAGAAATTCAACATCAGAATACCGTATCATCAGAAGGAAAATCTAACAGCTAAAAAATTATTAAAGTCCACAAAAATTCATATGATAATGCTGAATCTGATGGAAGAGCCTCCAGCAGAGTTTTTTGCAGCCCAAAACCTGTAGCAAAAAAGATGCCAAGGTAACTTATGAATAAAGTTACTGAGATAAGAATTTATAAAATAATTATAGTACGTAAAAGTGGATATACCTGAAGCCCAAATTACAATGGTACTTGGTTTTGGCTCAGTGTTGTTATGTGTAGGGCTTTTGCATGTGAAGGACAGCCACCAGTACACTCAGAGTGAGTGCAAAACTGAAGTTGATTTGGGGAATGAGTTCAAAGCATACCTACACACTTGGGATCTTTCTAAATTCTCAAACAGACATAAGCACAGATCAAGATGATCATAAATTCTTACAGAAAAAAAACACAGGACCATAAATGGACAAGCACATGTGTTCAGTTATAGAGTTCCTTAAAAATCACCACTGGTAAAAGAGGAGTCATGGGAAGGGTAAATGGCTTCTCCTGGGAACACAAGGGAGGCTGCAGAGAACCTCTGACCTGGAAATCCCACACTGAGCAGGATCATCAAGAGCAAAGAAGAGCATTTCCTTGCTCTCTTCTAGGCACTGGCAGTTATCCCCAGAAGGACATGGTATCATTGTGCCTGGAAGAATTGCACACTCGTGCACTCCGATCTGAGCTGGCCCCTTTGAGAGGCCAATTGATTCAGACACATTTAACCTTTACTGCCAACCAAGTCCGTTTACTCTTCTCATCTCTAACAGCTCCTGCCCCACTCAGTCTTTGGCAGCGCTGGGCACACCTGACTCTGCAGCCCTTGCAGCATCGGATCTGACCTCCTGCTTCCCCTGCCAGTGTGGCTGGGAGTCAGGGGATTACCTGAGCACAAGCTAGGACCTCTCTCTTGCACCAACAAAATGTTTCACGGAATCACCTGTAAGTAAAAATAGCATCTCAACAGCCACAAAAAGAGTGCATTAAAACAAACAGTATTATTACTTGAGGTGAGAATAAGAGACAAACCTCTTGTAATACCAATGGTTCTTAATCTTTATACCTGGCTCAGAAAAGTCTACTGGATTAGATTTGTATTGGAAACTAAGATAGAACTTGGAAAGACAAACATAGTAGATTCTGTGATGAAATAGGAAGTTGCCGTGCAAGAAAAGAGACTGCAATTTTTCCTTCGTACTATTTTTTACATTTCTGTCATAATTCTCCTAATCTTTTGGAACACTCGGAGGCTTAAAATTTACATTGACTAATTCAAAGAAAAGATGTCCATTCAGTATCAGTCATATGACTTTTCTACTGTTTCTTTGAAGTTACTGTCAAACATAGCCACATCTCAAAAGATGGACTTTGTGAAAAGACTTTGAACCAATCACAGCAAAAGTAATCATAGTGGACAGGATGCAGAGGCTGAGGACATGCCTCTCAATAAGGGTTTGAGGCTATCTAAGGAAGTGTACAACATACTATGCAAAGAACACAAATGTAGGAAACTATTTGATACATTATAATCCAAATCGTAACTCTGACCAGAATGGAATTCAAAGTGTTACAGTAGTCTGCAGAAAAGTTGAGACAAGGTCTGGGACATCATCAACTGTAGGAAAAACTGTGTACAGCTGCCTGGCAGTAAACATTCAAAGATCAAACAACTTAAGTAGTAAGTTACAACAAATTACTTCCTTTTTGGGAAAATATTAACATCATCCCAAAAAATTCTAATGAAAATTCTATCTCAATAGGCTAAAAACCACCTGCTTTTGAATTTTGGGAGGGAATATAAATGTTACATAAACTCAAGGAACAATCAAGATGCTAAATTGTCATACAGATGAGGTACAAATCACGCAAGTGACTGAAAGCCCCACACGGAACTGTCACCCTTGCAGGTGGCTGTGGTGGCACAGTAAAGCCAACCCCATGGCAAAGGCCTTCTTTGTGGCCACAAACTGCTGATGGAAACAAGCAATGCAAGCCACCATCTCACTCAAGGGTGGAGAGCCACAGCCAAAGGTAAGCAAGGTTACAGCATCTTACAAGACAGTCTCCCAACTGAGACACAGCAGCCGATGCAGCACCCCAAAGGACACCAAAATGCTCCAGCCCTCAGCAGGACAGGGCTTGCTTGCTGCAGGCTGATGTTCTCAACCAAGAACCTAAGCAGATGTGTTTTGGAGAGCATCCAAGGAACTAACACAGGAGATCAAGTCCTGAGTCATGTGTCTTGTGTGCTGTCAGGTGGACGAGTAATGCAATACAAACACACTGTTAAAAAAGAGGTTCACCAGACAGACAGGAAAGGGATCGAGTCCCTGCTGGCCAGAAGGAAAGAAAGCCCATGTCTGTTGTGGGATGCTCTCATGAATCAATATGTGCCAGGGCCTGGGGCTCCCTCCTTACCCTGCTGATATGCTGTCACACCAAGCTGAAGTGGCTCAGCTGGATCCAGCACCTCTCGATAATCAGTGAACATAAGTGTGGCATTGAATGGAGGCACAGCATTGCCTTTTCCAGTGCTGGCAGGACTCTTCCCTGCGCCAGCCCCTCTGCTCAGCACGACGGCACATCAGCAGGCCACGCTGAGAGGAGAAACAACACGAAGCACAAAGGAGAATGCTAACAGAAGCAGGGGGATATGGCAAAGGAGAGCTGAAAGTCCATGAGCAAAGAGGAGAGAGAAGGAAGGAAAAATTAGGTTGATGAGCATCTGAATGAAGACTTTATGGGGGGGAAAAAGGCAGTGTATTTCTGTGCTTGCACTTTTCCCTTTACACCAGCAGAAATGAAGCAGAAATTATGGTTTTTATACTGTTTCATGATGAAATTCAGAAAAGAAATAGAAAAGAGATTCAAAGGCAGAGCTCAGAGAGCTCCCACTCCCAGGCTGCTAGGCCAGTAATTTTCAAGCTGTGGTCCATTGTGACTTGCACCGCCAGACTGTGTTTACCCTGTGACTTAGTGCCAGCAGTACTGCTGGATAAGGCCTTTCAGCAGATCAGCATCAAATCCTATTTTCAAAGACTTAAAACAAAAACAACAACAAAAAACCAAAAGCCTCATTTAAAAAATTTGCTCTATACAAAACCTCATTGTAATATTCTACATTCTGGACAATTCCTCCACCAACTTTTAAATGAGCAAATTTGGGCATTATAAGTTGTCTATTTTGTGTGGATTTTGTGAGCATTGTGAAATGTATATGGTTTCAAGGCTTATCAGTTGTGTTCTGGCTAAGAATGTACATCTTGTGCAGGAACATAAAGGAGACCCACACAATCTAAACAATGACATTCGACTTGAATGAGAAGTAAATTTGAAATTACTATGGCTTTTAAGTACTCATACTCCTCCCTGCTTATGTGTTTTGAGAGAAGCACTGCCAGGACACTGAAGGATGCAGCCATGAAGCTCAATATCAGCCACACAAAGCCTGATGTTGGCACAGATAACCTCTACTTCTGTGCCACTGTGACAATGATACCTGCTAAGCATCCATAAACTCCTTTTGCTCACATGAATAGAAAGGCATATTTAAAAATATAGAGAGAATGGAAATCCCTGGTCCCCCTGAACATGAAAACCATAGTGCAAACTCTAGAGCAACCCAAGCAAAAAATTTTTCTCAAATGGCTAAACCAGAAGTTAGAATAATTGGCATACACTGCAGTTTTACAGGCAAAATGGCAAATGTCCTTTCCTTTGTCTGATATTCTGTTCCATGACCTGTTTAACAGTTTCCTTTATTTCACTCTCTCAAGCCCAATGCTTTTATTTTATCCTTCCTAATCAACCTTATGTCTCTCTCTGTTTCTCTTGGCCCTCTCATCCCAGTGATCTTGTCCCCTTGCTGGCTGGGATGTCAGCCTTGGTTTGACCTCCTACCACAGTAACTGCTTTTTCCTCTGGGCAGTCTCCAAGTGAGCTGATTTGTAAGGTTTTTATTTATTTCTCTTTTAAATCACGTCCCAAGACCCTCTCTGCCACAGCAGTTACAAGAAATGAACCAGTGATAAACGGTAGGGATAAAGCGCACTTGATAAACAAACTAAATGAACTGAAGTGTGTCGGAAGGTACATTGCTGGTTTATATCTCCCATATCCACCATTTACAACTCACTTCTCCAAGCAGAAATTAAAAATTAAACACAGTACTTCATCCAGTCCCAGAGTATGCTGGCAAGTGCAATGCAGCAAATACACCAACAAAGGTCACTTCAATCACCCACACAGAGGTGACTGATGGGCATATATGGGCATTGCAATGCAATGCTGAAAGTTTTTTACAAAAAAACACAGTCCAGGAGTAAATTACTCACCTCTTCTGAAAGGCCATTAGAGCAATGTTCTGAAGCACCCACTTGCACCAGACAGAGAAGCACCAGTGAACAGCAGGCATAATTTCTGTGGACACAGATGTGTGCCTTGAGAACTCCAGACCCCACAAGACACATCAGAAAGCTAAAGAAGCCCAACTTCAAACAAACCAGCTGCTTACCTATGGAATTAAAAATTGGGACACAAAGACAGCAACAATTTATTTCCTATATCCGAGATCACTGGCTACATTCAGTTAGCTAAGATGTATGCTGGGGTAGAAGAGCACATAAAAATAGCGGGGTATTAAATATTCTGCAAGAACATTATACCTGAGAGGGCACCAGTAAAAGTCACACCGTGAAAATTTTTGCCCTATTACTGCATCTTTTGACTTTCCTGCTCCAGATGCCTTTGGCTTTTCTACAGTATCTCCTAAATGAAGAAGCAAAGCATGTGTGTGAGGGGGTACATACCCAAGAACCCTTAGAAAAATCATAATACAATGCCAGGAATACAACTTCAGCAGGCACATGAGCTCTGTTCTCCCCTGGCTGCAGTAGTCACACTTCTGAGCCTGCATTTCTTGCCTGGAACAGCAGTCGCTTTGCTATCTGTCCAGCCAGCATCCTTTTGTTGATCAGTGAAGTTTTGGCACTGCAGATGTGATAAGAATAAAAACATTTAAGCAATCAGTTAATCTAACAAATATGTTAAATATAGTGAGACAATGCCCACTGCTTTCATTGGCACCAGACATAAATCTCAGAGAAAATTGCACAGATGCAATCAGAGTTGAACACGAGAAGTGTTTGGCACATTTGAGCTCTGCTACCGTGAAGATAAGACTTGAAAAAAGGACAGACTGCCTATCAATACCTTCACAGAGCACACCCTTTGGAGCTCTATAAATACATTACATTCTCACCACAATACTTTTTTTTTTTCTCCCTAGGACTGCCTTTAAACATACATGCCACCATTTCTATCCTGAGATATTATTTTAGCATTCTTCTGATAACTTTCTCCAGCTTTGAATTATTAGTGAGCAACTTAATTGTTGCTAACATTTTCCAACATTAGTCAAAATCCTTGCCAATACAAAAATCTATTTGTAAAATAAGTACCTTTAATAAAATATTTGTAATAAGCCAGTTGTCAGCTGTTTGCAGGTGCCCCTCACAGTCAAGTCTTATTAATGAAAAGTGGGAAACAACTTCCTGGAGGAGACTGCTCTGAGATTTTTCAATTAAAGCAAAGCTGTTTCACACTGTAATGGCTGAGTGGTGCCTCCAAATTGAACACAATGGCTCTTTAGGGGATAGCTGAATTTTCCAGGCAATTGGTTTTATTAGAAACTCTCCTATATTTTATAGACATTTGTAAAAAATAACTTTTTGAGACTAGACCTTGTTTTCCACCTCCCATTTTTATGTTCCTCTCATGACAAACCATTTTTTCAACTTTTAGTGTCAAGAAAATATGTTTTTCTCTCATTCAAGGTAAGAGTAAGAGAATTTCTTGAAGTTAATTCAAGTTGAATTTTTAATGCATTTTAGGTAAATCCTATTCACCTTCCCTTTTCAGAATTAAAGTTGTCCTGATTTAAAACCATTTTAAACCATCACAGCAGGAAATAAATTGAACTAAGAACTAAAACCTTTTGAATTTTGAATGAGAATGTACATATAGGTTTCTTAATGTGATTTAGCTAATCCCCTTAAATTTCATACCTCTATTAATTCACAAGATATCTTCTGAGTGATCACAACAAGATTATTCTTAGACTGTTAAAAAAGGCTCAACAGTTATTATCAGTTCAGAGTTAAAAAGACAGTTCAGTAGCCTTAAGACCAGGTGAGAGGCTTCAGCTTCTCTTACAGCTCCAGGAAGAGCCCATTTGGTGTTTCCATAGAGCACATGCCTCCATGCCTCTCTGGTTAGAAGTCAAAGGTCTTTCAATATTTGGATTGTCACAACCACAGGATGCAAAAGAGCCGGTGATGAAAACCACCAAGTCTGCTTGAGTTTCAAGAGATATTTGGACAATGCTCTCAGGCATATGATGTGATCCTTGGGGCTATCCTGTGCAGGGCCAGAAGCTAGACTCAATGATCCTTGTAGATTCCTTCCAAATCAGGATATTCAGTGATTCACTGACAATTGTCTGATACAAAAATAATATGTTTTTTGCCTTGAAGTTGCAGCAACACCTCAATATGACTTACTGAAGTGTCATGTGAATTGATCTGTCAAGACTGTCAATGCCTTTGTTGTTTTTAACCTGCTTAAGAATAATTAGAGAGTAAGAAAATGCTCCAGCTTATTTTTCTCATGTTGAACCCAAGACTGTCTCCCAGCTCTTACATTTAGCTGTGCACCTGAGGTGTGTCCAAAGCTGGGACATGGGAGGGTCTGGCTTACAGCGTCTCCTCAGCTCAGTTCCTCACTCCAGTTCTCTTACATTTAGCTGTGCACCTGAGGTGTGTCCAAAGCTGGGACATGGGAGGGTCTGGCTTACAGCGTCTCCTCAGCTCAGTTCCTCACTCCAGTTCTCCTGTCTTCCTGGACAAAACCAAGGACTCACAGACTGGAAAGAGCTGAGTTGTCTCTCAGCATAATCCAGACAACTGAGGTGCCAGAGAAGAGGATATTCTGCAGAATTATTGAGGCAAAGTCACAGACACCATCACAGGTAAGCTGAAGAAGGATTTCTCTAAATCTGATTCATGCCCAATTCATGTTCTATGAAAGACCAAGGCCCCAGGCATGAGAGAAGAGGTTTATAAAAACCCTTCTCACAGGAGGTGGATAAAGAGAGCCATTCTTTCCATAAGGAAACATGGAAGAGATGAGAAATATGCAGGGATGAGAAAGAGCTTTTGCTAAAACCAGCCAGGCCAATAGAAAGGTTACACACAGTGACCCCACAGGAACCAAAATATTGATATCTCCCAACTGGTAAGATGATGAGGGAATGATTGCTGTGACACTGCTAACTAAGCCTGAGGTAGAGAGTTTTTGACCTTAGAGTTTGGAAGAACTTGACAGAGCTCAGGGAAGTAGATGAGAGTGAACATGGACACTTCTTCCATGTGCCACACTTAGAGGTATAAACTGACCTTGCCACTAAGACAAAGGTTTACACAGACCTGCAGATATATGGCAATAGCTCTGATGTGGTTTTGGAGGCCTGGGACCGTTCCAGAGGCCATGGAATGGCTTGGAGGAAGGTTTGTTTATCTATTGAACTGATGTATCTTGAGAACAAAAACCTCATGTTGATATAGACACGCTTGCCTGCTATTGACAGACTTCATGGGTGGGTTATATACTCATGAGGTGACTGTTGACATCACAGTGTTCACCTCCAAATACCCTATGTGAGAACATAGTCAGGGAACAATGATTTGGCCACTTTGAAGGCATATTCTCTACATCAGCATGGAAAATGCACCATCTGAGCATCCCAAACCATCGAGAGCTGGGAAGGCTCGGAGCTGACTCCAAGTCACTGGTGTGAGACCTTCAGAGATGCCATTGCACTGCTCTGCTCCACAGTTCAGCCCTGGCTCAGCACGTAATAATTTGTTCAGTTTTCAGCGTTACACTGCCTTTCATTAAACCTAAAGAGTTACCTAATAAGAAGAAAGGCTCCTACTTTGCTCCTCATTTGCACAGCAGTGAAAGAACTGTTACAACGGATCTCCAAAACAGAGTGTTTTTTCTGTTGTTTAAATGAAATATTGAAACTAGGCAGGAAATCCTCCAAAATTTTAACGCACACGGTAAAATCTATATTCCAGGGGTTTCAAAGCACTTATATTAGGCTATAGGTAAGTGGGCTCAAAGTTAGCATGAGTGACAGATCCAGAACACAAGATAGGTTTAAAGTTATCCACAAATAAACACATCTACATTGGCAAGTTCAGCCAATGAAGGCTATAAAAGGCTGCAGGCTATAAAACTATTTGGTGGCAGATTGTATGCTCCTGGCGTACCACTGACATCTAAATATTGTCCTTCAAATTAACATGCCTGAAGCCTGCAAGGCCAGCAGTGCAGAAGTGTAGAAGATGGACCTTAAAGAATTCCAGCCTTCCTCCCAGAATTATTTTTCTCTTAGGTTTTGCCAGGTTTAGAAAGCTAGAGAAAGGGATCAAAACTTGGGGCAAAATAGTTCTGAATAAAAAGAAGACAGTTTCTGGGGAGTTATTGGAAAAGAAATTACAGCTTGCTAACATTTTTCCATCAAATTTCAAAAATGCTGGATAAAATGTCATGCAGTCCCCAACCCTGGGATACAATCTCTTTGAATCTGTGGGCAATATCACAAATACGAGATTGGGTATGTTTGGCGTGTACCATTGCACACAAGTTTTGTGAGCAGACACAAACATGGAAGTTCACACAATAACTAAATAAACAGAAAGCAGAGTATCTGGGAAGATTCCAAACACCACGTCTTAGTTACTTAATCACCCTGCAAACACATTTCAGACTATTCTGTTTTTATTAGTTTCATGTTAAAATGCAAATCACATACTGTAGTTCTAATGACACAATAAAATAGAAAACAATTTTTGGCATAAAGATCTACTAAATAGATTTCTCCCCCACCAAATTGGCTTGTCCGATACATCCTCTGCGCAGTTTTAGTTCCTTCTCTACATAGCTGCTCTTTTGGTAGGACGCCAAAGCCTGTCAATTAACAGTAAGCCTATCCCTTATGAACAGAAGCAGGGACTGTGATCATGTTCAACTAAGATCAAGGATTAGTAAATCAGCATGGCACCAGATTGCAGGCACTATTTAAATCCCGCAAGCCTACAAGCCAGTGCAGCAATATTATATTCCATCTGGATGTGGAGAACAAAATCTCATAGTTACAGAGGAACTCCCTTTCTACCTTTCCTGTGCAAGCAATTACAAGTCAACTTAAAATGAGCCCTGATTTAATCGTGTTGGCTCTCTCAAATGCCAATGAGGAAATAACCCCATGCTGCCACCGCTGGTATCTTATCAAGGACTTTCCATCAAATTACACATATTTCAATACACCTACTATAAATTATAGAAGACTGGATTTTCTACAAGCAAATTAAATATTGCACCAAAGCTGGCACAAAGGTTCCTTTTTAGAGCTTGAAGAAGTGTAATGCTATCTCAGCCCTTGCCTGGCACATGGGGTTGTTTCTGCCACTTGCTGCAGAATCAGGCACACTGCACATGGTGAAACCTTTCGTTTCCTTGATAAACAGGGTTTGAGTTCAGGGCTTTGCCAGAAAATGGCCACCCAGTACAGTGTACATCCCATGTTCCCTATAATCATTCTTTCCCTTTTTTTTCCTCCTTAAGAAAGGAATAGGTTTCTT
>VYZQ01059303.1:90567-111050 GCA_013400655.1 Mystacornis crossleyi
TAAGAAATTCATATCCAATAGTCAGAGTGTGAATTGGTCATAATGTTATTGCTGTTTCCTGACTTGATGAGCACCACTTCTGCAACTGAGAGAGATTTAGGAAGCTTCTGAAGATAGGCTGTATTTATAAAGGATTGAAAGATTTACATAATTGCAATCCTTTTTTTCCAAGCCTAGACATGGCTTTTGCTAGTCAAGAGAGGTGTTTAAGAATAAGAAGATGATGTAGTCAAAGGCAAAATGTTAGTTTTAAAATCAATTTTCTTACACAGAAAGAAATTTTAAAAATATGTATATATGTGTTTATATATATATATGTGTGTATATATATATACTGGTTCAGACCAACTTGTAAAGGATATTTTTTCCTTTTATTTCTTCCTGTCAGAGTTCAGGCTAGGGTTTGGAAAGCTGATTCCCTGGCAGGCCCAACAACATTTCTCTCACTTTATAACAACTTCTACTTTCAGGGCAAATACATGAACAAAAGGAATTAAGGTTTCTTATCCTCAAGTATTAAGATAGGCATGCTTGGGATTCTTTAAAAAGCAATCTCATTAAATACTTTAAGACACTTAATTTTAAGGAAGCACACACATATAGAGATAAATGCTCATATGTAATTGGAAATGGAATAACTTCAAGTGAACTTCAGTGTTCTTTTTTCACAGTATAAAATACATACATAAAAAATAAATTAAAATGGCTAAAGGAAAAAGCTAAATAGGTAGGTCAATTCCTACATCAAAAATTGAATTAAAATATTGTAGCAGAGAAGGAAATACTGAGCAGGATTCAGGAATATTTTGGAAGAGTTTCCTTTTACCTTAAATAAAGATTTTTTTCTTTACAGTGACACTGTTAAAAATTTTTCTGGTTCCCAACTTTCTTCACATGTCTCAAATCAGAGAACCAAAATCTGAGATACCCAAGATGAATCACCAGTTTTGAGAGACCAGGCTCATGACAGCAAAAAGTAGTGAAGTTCTTCCTATCATGTTTTGATCCACATACACTCTAATGGGGCAACAAAAACCCCTCCTTATTCCCAGATCATGTCTCAGGACAAAATCAATACCTGCTCAAAACCATGAAAATGGTGAAGTTCTATATAAAAAGTTGAAAGATCACCAAAGCCTTTTCTAGCTTTTCTCAAAGGGAAGTCTTGCCTCTCTTTACAAGTACTCTGGGACTGGCAGAGTGCAAGCAAAGAAAATTTAATCCCAAGTCACAGAAATTTGGCAGAATTATGGACACAAGAAAACAAGAGCGTGTAATGGAAAGAATTAGGCAATCATAAGAGGTAATGCTGACATCTCAACATCATTAAGTGAAATCTGCTCCAGAAATTGAGACAGTCCACTTTCCTAACCACCACTTTCCTTCTGTGTGAAGTTCGTGTGAAAAGTAAAGGTTTTGGACATGTCTTTAGTCCTATCAAATCCTAAATTCCCTTTCTTTCCAATCGAGACAAACAAGGGCCCCAAATCCTCCTGACTCAATATTAAAACACTGGTCTTTCCTTCCAGGATTAAATCACACACATACAAGGTTCCAAATGTCCTTTCTGTTCCACAAGCTCCACACAGACAGAATGTCCTGCTCTGCTGTCTTCTGGCTGCAAGAAGAGAAGCTCCAAGCATCTTTTCCAAGGTTTTGTTGAAAGGGGTCTCAGGAGAGCTCTTCTCAGCAGATCTTTCATCCTCCTTCAAGAGGCCTAATAAACCCTGGTGTTGGCTACAAGAATCTTCCTGTGCAAAGAAAATTTTGTGCTGACCTGATAACAATTTTGGGAGGAGTGAACTCTGTTTTGAAAAGCCAAATGAATGTAGTGAGGCTTTGACCATCCAACAAGCAGACTGTTGGCCTCCACTTTACACAAGGCAGCACAAGTACATGTTAAAGCAGACGGAAGTATTTCATGGGGCTGCACAACGGGAAGCCCAGTTTGGGTATGCAGCAATTCTCCAAGCACAGCTGTAGGTTCAAGTACGTTGTAACAATGACATACATGAGATAGATAGATAGATAGATAGATAGATAGATAGATAGATAGATAGACAGACAGATACATACATACATGCATATATAGTGTTCCTGGGGCTTAGGATCAGCAGATAAGATGGACAATGACGGCTCAGAGACCTTTCAAGTATTTTTTGCTGAAAGAAATGAAGTTCAGACATTACAGACTGAGAGGCTTAAAGAATTTTCCAAACAGGTCTTCCAGCAGTTTGTTGAGATAACATAATGTTTGTAATTTTGTTACTGATAGCAAAGTCAAAACTGCAGTGGCAGAGTGTTTTAGGAGAACTTTAAGATCCAAGATGCAAAGGTATTTTAGAACTTACAGTGCCTTTACCACTCTGTGACCCACATTTATGAATTGCTATAATGGCAGCTTTCAGAGGACCATGTGTATCCATCCTGCTGGTGCAAACCCCTCAGCTTGCTGAGGATTTAGCAAACAGTGTATGGGAGCTTAAAGGAAAAACCCCTCTTTTTACAAAAGGAGACCATGTGTGGGTGTCTAAAATCTAAAGGACTCTTGATAAACACTGGGAACAGACATTAACTGCTTAAATTTTCATACTACTTTAAGTTATTAGCCAAGTACAAAGGATGGTGTTTAGGAGAAAAGATGGTGGGGCTGTTGACCTTTTTACCCAAAGAATTACAGAAAATTAATGCCAAACATAACATATTTTACATGACTGGAAAAACTATAGGTGTGGAAGGAAAAGATTGTTGGTAAAATGGTTGGCATGGCCTATTCAAGTCGAAAGCTTTTGGAAGTGGTTTAAATCTATGTCATTTAGATATTAGGCACTGCTGGAAGAAAATAAAAGCAATAAGTTTTAACATGCTCCTCTGCAGAAACATCATGGTTTGATTTCTCCTATAAAACATAAGTTCAGGTTTTACAAAGGAGGTAATTAAATGTTTACAGATACACTGCCCTTATAACTGGAGTGGCAGCAACAGCAAGATTCCCTTTCAAACTGTACTTATGAGTAAGAATGTATTCGGTTTGAACCTTCAGGAGTGATATGAAAAAAGTTGTGTTAATTTAGTCTGCACATCCAAGGCTCCACAATCAGACAAATCATAGTAAAAAAATCCTAATAAGACTAACATATTTTATACCAGTTTGAACAAGCCAGTATCTTAAGTTCTCCCAATTTTAAATATTTATAAATTACTCTTTACCACAGTCATCTCCAGAGGGTTAAACCTCTGGTATGATTGCATGGATGTGTCAAGACACAAGTCTGTGGAGACATTCTCTGTAACCCTGTAATCCTCACCTCTAAAGGACAGCCTGTTTGCAGTCACTGTGTGTGAAAGTACTTAGGCCACAGTGAGTAAAAATACAATTACATTTGAAATCAAATCAGATTGAATAAGATGCAGCTCATTTCATTTCATAAAAAATGGAGAACCCATCACTCTTCTCCTTTTTGAAAAGGTGAGAGGTAGCTGTTGCATCCTTTCACTCACCCAGGACATGAATGATGTGCTTGAATTTCCCTCTTGGCAGTGAGGAAGCAAATCTGTGTGTGACAGAAGAGCTGCAAACGGGTATCTCTCTGTATCTAATCCAGGTGACTAGCCTGTCTCTGTATTCTGATGGCTACAACAGTATTTTGACCCATGTCCCAAGGACTCTAACAGGATATTGAACAGCTAAAGAGAAAAATATATTTCCAGATTCATCTGCTAAGTTTACTGAACGATGAGGTACAGGGCCAGACAGCAAAAATCTTCTCTTTGCCTGATCTTCTTGAAGTCAGAAGTCTGATGCCTACTGACACTTCATTCTGACAGTGTAATTCTTTGGGTTGGGGGTTTTAACGAGGAGGGGGGGTTTTGTTTGTTTTTGTTTTGTTTTGTTTTGGGGGGTGGGGTGGTTCTGAGCTTTTTCTCTTTTCATTCTGACAATTTGTATCCAAGAAACAAGACCAGAAATGGTTGCAGGAAGGAACAGGAACCAAGTATATAGATGTGATTTGTAATGGTGTGTTTTCTCTGATGAACTGTAAAAGGCAGTGAAAAGTCCTGGTCAATCTTTGCATCTTGCCCAGTTCTGCATTAGATCCTTCTAAGGAGGACAGAAATGACCGTTGCTGGTTGTGGCTACTGCAGATTCGTCCACCATGACCATCACCAGCTTCAGTGGTGGTGTTAATCAGTTTATAAGGCACTGATAACCATTCTCTAGCTTCTCCAGGCAGCTCATACTTCTAAGGAGCAAAGACGTCCAGCCAGATAACTATAGGAAGAATTCCTGTTTTGCTTATTTCTTTGGTCCAATATGGTCTTAGGATCCCTTAATAGCTATCATCAAGTGTTACATGTATTACTGCAGATTTCCCACTTGTGCACTCTGACCCTACCAGAGAGTTCTGGTAGATGAATCAGGCCCTCAGCGTCCATGCCTGAGGAAGCCAAACCACCCTGCCCTTCCACTGACTATATCCACTAAATGCAGCTGGGCTGCACAAGGGCTCCTACATGCACACGTCTAAGTACAAGTGTCCTGTTCCAGAGCTCCTCCCAGTAAGTCTAGGAGAATGCAGTAGACATGAGAAGCAGAGGAGGAAAGGGTGGCGGTTTCTGCACCATCTGAGATGGTGGTTTCAATACACTGGCGGACTAACCCTCTTCAGAACCTTTGTAGATGTAACGCAAGAACCCCAAGAGAGATCTGATGGGATGAACTGTAAGTTTTTAGGAGAAGCTTTCTGCTAAAGTGGAGAGAGCCAGAAGACGCTTATTTGAATATTAAGTGATTAATGAGGGTAGGAGTTTTCCTAGCAGTACCACGTGAGGTGGTATTTCCTACCATAGATGAATTACCTGCCCATAGAAGGCGCAAATCAGAATAAGGACAGTATGGTTCAAGAGGCCAGGTTTTCAGCAGACTACATGCTAATCTTTGGGCTCCTTGTCTTCGATGGCGAGGAAACAGTCAATGTCCTGGTACTAAGACAGGATGTGAGGTTGAGGATGGGAATAACATGCGGGAAGGTACTGACAGGTGGTTCCCATAGCGCACTGGAGGCCTCTGGAGGGAAGACAGGAAAGATCATTAGAGAATCACAGCTGGCCACCTGCCCTGGATCCCCCTGGAAGTACAACGCATGCAGCTGGGACCACTGAGGCCTCTTCAAATCACAGCCCAGAAAACTGCAGCTGGGGCCACGAACCCCCTGTGGACATTAGAGAAGTTTTAAGAGACTTTAGGGTGCACACTGAATCCTGCGATCTCTCTCCTAGATAAAGCAGAACCCTACAGGGATACAGCACTACAGCAGGCTCTTCTCTGTGGTGCCAGGCAATAGGACAAGAGGCAACAGGAAGAAACTGATGCACAGTAAGTTCCACCTGCATGTGAGGAAGAACTTAACTGTGCAGGTGACTGAGCACTGGAGACATACAAGAACCATCTGGGAACTTTGTTTAAGCAGGGAGGTTGGACCAGATGACCCACTGTTCTTCCAACCTAACATACTCTGGGATTTTGTGATTCTGTGACGTGCAGGTTGGCATTTCCCAGATAAGACTGTTCAGACTGCTCCCCACACCATCACTCAAGACTGGATTGTATATTCCTTGCCTTTCTGAAGATCATCCTGAAATCATTCCAGTTCAAGTCAGTGGCATTGCAGGGGGTCAAATCACACTGTGTGACCTCCAGGTGGGACTTTTGAGACAGATTGCCATATCCATGTAGTCATGGACAAACACACTCTATTATGGATCAGCTCAGGTACAGGAGCAGTAACTTGCAGTGACCCCCACTCCCTGTCTCAGACATGGGAGCTGCAGCTCACCCATATCTGAGGAGAGGCTGGCACAAAGCAGGGGATACCTGCTGATGTTCAGGATACTGTCACGTAGCAGCACCTTCACGAGCTGCCCTTGGCAGACGAGGAGAGAGCAATGCAGAGCTGCTGCGAGGTTGCTCAGAGGAAGGTACAAGCTGGGTGTTGTGGGGCTGATGAGCTGTTGCCAAAGCTCCCCTGGGAAGTGCTGCACCTGTCATTCATTCAGGGACAATGTCACACATACCTGTGTTCTCAGGCAGGGCTGGAGCAGGAATGAGGACACCAAGCATGCCAAGAACAGCCTGAGGAGGACTCTGACCTGAAATTTTGGTGCAGAGCACAGCAGTGCTCTCACTAGTTTTAAGAGAGCCCTTAGCTTCTTAAATGAGGGTGACAACACCTTGCAAGACGGCTCTGTGCAGAGCCAGCAGTAAGGAGACCCATTCTGCGTTCACGGCAGTTTCAGGGACACAGGTTTATTTTAGCCTGGCGCATAATCCTGAAGTGCAGTCCTTTGTTTTACTCACCAACTCTTCACTGCCAGGCACTCCATGGTAATTTTTACATACAGTGGCAATCTCCTGAAGATCCTTTGTCACAGGTAAGTCAGATTATTACTGTGACACATTAACAAAACAGCTTATATGTTCCAGTTGTTTATATTTGCTACATCAAACCATCATGCAGTAACATAGAAAAGAAATGGTTTTAAGATTAAACATGTAAAAACATCGTGTTGACTATTATTTAAGGGATTTTTTTGTTTCCCATATTTGCATGTTTATACAATGCTCCAGGTAAATGACGCCTCATATATTTTTTTAAATCAATGTCATATTATCAGGGCATGCAATATAATAAACAGATCTGTTAAAGCACCAGTGATGTCTCTATTGGCAGGCTTATAAAAGAGCTCGGTGACCTTGGTTAATTAGCCATGTAATAAACCAGAACTGAAAGAGCCTATTCCCACAAACCACAGCACAGCACCCCTCCACCCCCCGCCTGCCAGAGGGGCTCTGAATGGGAAGTCAGCAGACACTATGCAAAGTGCAGCCACTTAGCCTTAGAGCCCTTTGGAATGTATGCAAAGATTCACAAAGACATTTCCTTCCAGCCACTGATTTAAGAAACAATCTTTAAAACAAAAAGATAAGTTTTCTGAATACTTATTTTATTGGGTAGTGCTGCTTAAGTTGTGTTTAGGTAAATGTGTATCTTCTTGAAACCTCATAACACTTGCATTGAAAAACAGCGTTAAAAATTCTTCAATTTCAGACGTTTTCTATAAATTCACTGATTTGTTATGATGTTTATTTCAGATATTCCTAATAGAAAAAAAATCCAACCCCTCTAGTAATTAATAGCTATTGATTTGAATATATTGAATTATTTGAATGGAATTTATTTTGATCCATAAAGTGCAGCCCTCTTAAATAGTGAATCACATTTAATAAATTATATGGAAAACAGTGTTACATGTATTTCTGTTACTCACTTGATTTCACTAATTGCACACCTAAAAATTTAGACCTATAATATAAAAATAAAATTGTTGGCCTTTTGTCTAAGGGCAGGCAGTAAAATGGATACAAATTTTTAGCAGATTCTTTGACTTTATCCTATCAGACTCTTTAGAAATAAAAGCTCTTGTAAGTACAAGCAAGAATCACTACAGTTTTAAAGTGCACCCAAATGTTAGTTCCTAACAAGCATAACCACAATCAACCACACAGCCACAAAGTTAGGCTTTTCTTCTGCCGGAGCTAGTGCAATAGTTTTTCTGATTGCTATAGGAGTTAGCTCTTTTTGAAGTGAACGTATGTGAAGTCCATGACTGCTATCCTTTCATGGCATGCCCCTGAGTTCTGGCACAGCACAGAAACAAAGAAAAACACCCAAATCCCTAACAGAAGCTAAGACTGTTTTTCAGCTGTCATTTCCATACAGGATAGTGATTTTCAATTCTTTAAAAAAAAAAAAAAAATCAACATCAGCTTTTTTCTTTAAATAAACTATTTTTTTTTTCTCCAGAATGCTTTTCATTTTCCAAGTGGACTTTAAGTTTACAGTGTTTCTATGCGGTGAAACTAATGAATATCACTCTGGTTTTAAATACAGCTGTTCATCCATTCAGGATTGTTTTAGCTGCAGTCATTTCTTTCAGTACTGCAGATCATAGTCAATTAACACAAACACAGAGTTTCACTGGGTCTGCCAAACAGTCTCCATTATTCTGGGGAAGTTTCAGAATATCAAGCACAACAACATCCTCAACAAATCTGAGATTACAGCTGGTTGATAGCACAGTATCCAAGAGCAAACTTTTTTCCTTGATAGTCTTGTTTTTTTGATTCCAGAGTGAAGTGGGAGATATATTTTAAGCAAAATATATTTGTTAACTCATTCTCTGTGTTTTCTAATGTGATCTAAGAGATGTGTGGCATCTATCTGAAGGCTCAGGAAGCTACGTAACTGCATGGCTCAGCAGGTCATTCGACAGACGTGTGTGCACATGTATGCATCTGTATGTGTTCGCATTCATAAAATTGAGATTTTTATCCATGTGCTATAAAAAAAAATGTTAGTACTCATATGAGAATGTGGGCAATGCCCATGACTTCCAACAAGACTATGCATAAACAGTTCAGGGTCCTGAATTTTCCAGTCAGTGTCCAGCTTCTGGGGTAACCACAGCCATACCAAAAAAGCTTACTCAAACAGGGAGGGGGGTAAGTACATGCAGATAAAAGGGGCCATTATCATTTCACGTGAAGTTACAGAAAATAACAGCAAGCAGACAAAGAGAAAGAGACTGGGGAACTGTGAGTTAGTCACTCTCCTTAGATCTGGATAGCGTACACACTTCTGCAAGACAAACCAGTGGGGCCCTTCCCAGAAACAGAGCTGGGCACAGGTTTACGAGTTGGTAGAACTGGGTCTCTTAAAACTAAAAAATGTTATGCTACATAAGGTACAGTTTGTTGTTGGTATGGCAATCCCACTGAGAAGACTCAGTAGATACTGAAAATAAAGATGTGTACTCCTCTGGCAGCCTCTGCTCCTGCCACATCTCACACACCCCTGCAACCAAACTAAGGGCTGAGGACCAGAGTGCTACACCCTCAAATTGTGATCTGGGGCATAGAGACCTGGGCTGGAGGTGTCCCAGATCAGTTCAGTTGCATGAATGGGAAATCCCAAGGGCAGCAGTCCAGAAGCCGACTCGCTTCCCATGGAGGGTTGGCATTGCTGCACAAACATATGCCCAGGAGTGTAATTTTCTGACTGCCAAAAACGTGTGCTCCAGAAGAGAAAAGTTTGGAAATATCAGCTGCCTCTCCTTTCCGATTTCCAGCTGCTTGAGGCCTGCAGTTGCTAAGGCTGGAGGAGGATGCCCTCCTCTGGCTACAGGCATTCCCTTTTCATCAAGCCTCGAAGGCTGAAGAGAAATCACTTTGAACACTGAGGCGGGGAGCTGGAGGCAATTACTTGTGATTGATAGCACTAAATATGAAACCGCATGTACCTCATCCATGAAGCATGGAATCAGCAGCATATTGTTAGTGGGGGAGATGAATGGGGCTTGAGATAACCTTGGCAAATTAGGCATATGTTAGCATTAAGCTTTGTCAGTAAGCAGGCTATAAATTACAGACATATTGTAACTCCATAAACTCATCTAATGAATTGAATGACAGTGGTAATTTAAGGCAGAATGGAACTGTTTAACCCTTTTAAGAATTTAGCTTTATTTCTATATTACACAACAATCCGAACTGTACTAAAAGGTTGGTATTTCATATAAACTGCAAGATACCATAACAGGGAAACAATTCTTCCATGTTTCGTGTACATTTTAACAAACAGTTGGCAACCTGCAAATTATTTCACTTGTAAGTTGGTTTAAAAAGAATGGAATAAGAATGGAATAGGTGGGGTGGGTTTCATGCACATTCCCTTACTTTGTCATTATTTTTCCATATGATCAAGCTAAATATATTGAAGCTATAGGACACAGCATGCTGTCATTTCTGGACTACTACTGAACTCCTCAGGAGGTGTTATAAGACACAAGGCTAAAGGGCAGGTGACTTTAGTCATAAGAGAAGTGCAATAATCCCTTCAAAACGCATGGCCTGCAGTGTCTTATTGCTATTCTGAAATGGCAGTTATAAATAAATATAAGAGGAAAAAGTCAGTCTCCTGCATTTACCAGCTGCTATTGACAGACTTATGCCATCAGTGACAGCTAATCCAGGATTCTGAAGCCATTTTCCATTTTACTGTGTATTTCGGCCAAAGTAACATTTGAAAATCACTGGCACACCAATGGCACAAAGGGGCTTAAAATCCAAACCAGAAAATTTAATACAATATATTATTAATTAAAATGTGTTGATATAATAAAAAATATTTTTACTTTTATTCAGTAGAGCAACTGAAGAAATGAGCATGTAAATTATACCATAGGTTTAGTCCACTTCTGAGGAAATTTTAGAAAAGAATGTTTCCTTACACACCTTAGGTAACTGATCTTGGCACTCATACAAATCATGGGAATATTTCTTATCAGACCTTTGTAGAATATTTGCTTTTATGGCCACTTTTCCCTTTAAGAAAACAGTAAATGAATCAAACAGGGACATTTATGTCTGTACAGAAGTCAGGGGATGGTCGTGTGGGATGTGGGGGTGGAAGGGGCCCTTCGTGGAAGGGATGATAAGCAGAAAGTGAAATCCTCAAAGTATGTAATTTTATATTATGTAAATAAGTATTACTTCTGGGTGATGCTTACCCAGGACAATAAAGCCATATAAGAATTAAAATGATAGATTTAGAGGTGTGAAAAAAGGAGGAAGAAGTATAGTTACAGGTATTTATTTTGTGTTTGCAGCTCACACATATTTCTGTCTGGAAAAGGATTATGTTTATCCCAGCCTCAGAAAAGATAGGTGCTCTGCCAGCCCTGTTTTGGCCAATGAAGGAACAAAGCCTCCACAGGACTTACCTGGAATTATACAAGGAGGCTGCAGAAAAGTCAGGAGGAAGTCAGGAAAAGTCCTCATCAGTCCCCTTCTTTTGACACATGATGTTGACACCATGCCTGCAAATATGTCTGAGATCAAAGAGAAACTTGCTGTTGTCAAGAACTGCAACAGAGTAAATTTGAGAGTGCAAGCAAGATAACATAGGAAATTGCTTGCATAACATGGGAAATTCACAGCCCATGTGTGGAAAGAAAGAAGCTCTTTCACACTTTTCCATTTTCTATTGAGCAATGTCATGTTTCACGATTGTTGTGTATCAATGAAACTCTGTAAATGTTTAAATAATGACATAGTGAGAGTACTGTTGAATTTTTGGTACAAATCTGACCTCTGAATGAAATTGGTTCTTCATTCCAGGAAAGATTACTGTGACCTTTACTTCTCCATTTTCCTAATGGTTTCTTCACTACAATAACAAAATTGAATGACTATCTCAGCCATCTCTAAGATTTGGAATTAAATTTACCTAGTGCAAATCAATAAAGTGGAAATCAAAACTAAAAGCCCAGGGTTATTTTAGCAATACTCTGTGTGTAATATAACTTTGCATTTAACCTCTGGACTAAATGGTGACTCCATAACTAAGTCAGGCACTGAATGCGTGCTTTACATACTTCAGTGGAATCAAACTGTTCAGGTCAGCAATGATTAATGAAAAGATCTGCCAAAAGTGATTTAGAGAAAAGATGCCTACTCAATCCTATGACTTCGTTAGGCCATCAAGACAGAAGACCTACTTGAGGTTACATATAAAATGGTCCTTTGCATGGAAAATAGGGTGATTTTTTGGGGTTTTGGCTGCATAATGATTACATGGCCTGATTCTAGTGGGGGGACATGCATGGGGGAAGGAATCCCCACCCCAGCACCGCCAAGAGAATGTAGATTAAGACTGCAGCCATTTCCCCCTGTTCCAGCTGTGGGAATCTCATAGCTGAGGACTGAGGTGTTCTCCCAATGCCAGTCAGCTTCTCAGAAGCACTCACAAGACCATCTGCATAAGGAACACCCAGTTCCCAGAGCTACCACTGAGCTGTTTATCCACAGACCTATGACCAGCAAGTGTCTGACCTGGCAAGGTCTGCTGGTGTAGGAGAAATTGAAATAGTTTCCCCAAAATAAAATCAGCAGGGAAGCAATGTCACTGGGGGTTAAGCCCCACCTTCCCTAGCTCAGGTCCCTGTCTCTGCTGCACCACAGGGCTCATGTGCTGTGATGCTGGAGGATCACAGCAGACAGACGAGCAGAGCTGTCATGCAGCCCGTGGTACCAGCACTCCCTATCCCACCACTCCTTCCCAGTGAAAAGAGAACCCCAATTACCTTAAGGTAACAGGGGTCAGGCCCAACTGAGGGACTCCAGGACATGCTGGCAGGTACTATTTATTATGATTCCTCAGTAACCTGTCGAAAGGAGTCAGTCTGACATAGCCATCCTCAGCCTAAGAGGAAAGTGGATTGGTAGACACCCACTGGGATCCAGAGCACACAGTCTCTCCAAGAGAAGTGGTGCTGTGAGTCTCCAGAGCTGAAATGCCACATGCACCTCCCCAGCAGCCGAGCCCAGTGCACACTGCAGCCCAGGCACAGGGACAGGCAGGAGCAGAAGGGTGCTCAGCCTTCCATGGTGCTGCAGGGCACAACACAAAGTCTGCCTGTCCACCAGCCTGGGCTGTTTGCCTCCGGCTGCTGGTGCCAGCTCTGCGCTGGTTCCTCAGCAGCACAGTATGGAGGGAGAAAGCATCTGTGCTTTCTCTGCAGCTGGGAGCCTCTCAAGGACTCTCATCAGCTCACAGGGGCTGGGATTGCTTCTTAGGCTGGGCAGATAATGGGTAACCAGCTCCATACAGGTCTCTCCCCACTACAGCACCAGTGTAATTAGTCAGTGTTCTGCTGGAGGTAAATATTAATTAACTGAGATGAACCTTCTTTTTACCTTAAGATTTCAATTTAATTTTTATTCCCACATCTAGGATACATGTCATACAAGAATAACACATTAATGCATTAAAATTGAATATTAGAGACAATGAAAGGATGAGAGGTATAATTAACTTTCAAATAACATACAAGTGCAAGTAGGCAGTATGATAATATGCATAACAAATAATAATAATAATACCACTGCTTAAGGTAAAACCACTTATTTTAACAATGGACACAATTAAGATGATTTCTAAACATGTTTTTTGGGAAGTGTCTGTTCACTGCAGCCTCGTCTGAGCCAGCCTCTATAAGAATGCTCACATGATCTTAAGTGCCCGTGTAACCATGTCCTGTGCTATGCCAGGGGTAAGACCTAAGCACAGTGTCCTCCTTCATCCCACCACCTTCACTTTGATATTTCCTGGGACCACAGCTCAGGAAACCAGTTTGAAAGGAAGCCACAGCTTTTGGATGAAAGTTATTCTGGTTTTAAGTCCCTCTCTTATTTTAATAAAAAGCTCAACCTTACTCCTGCAAAACAATTTTTTGTAGATATGGTGATCTGTGACACCTCCTTAAGCCCTCAACAGAAATAGAGTGTTTGGAAGTTCTGGATGAAAATATTTGCCCAAGCCACACTGTAGTGTTATTTTCTAAGCACAGTTAGACCAGGTGTAAACCCCATGTAAATCCCAACACCTGACCCCTGACTCCGGCTGCCTTCCTGCAGATGGCAGCCTAAGTGGCTGAGTTCGGCTCTTGCCTCACAGTGCTGGAGTACGAGGCTGATCAAGCTTAGGCAGGAAGCCGGACCAGATCCCGTAAGTGGGAGGTTAAGCCTTGGTCCTTCATATAACTTCCTAAAATTTTTCTTGCATCCACTTTAGGAGTCCAGTCGTGGCTGAGGTGACATTTTCTGTAAGGACTCATGGTCCCTGCTGACTTGGATGAGCTCACATTTTCATGGTGTTTCATTCAGTGAATAGCAGAATTAAGCCAAAACTGAGAAGGCATGTTCTGAAAAGTGGAAACAACCTGTCAGTCTTTGATAAGATGGATTTTAGATAACAAAGAGAGAAACCCTCTAATTCAAAGTTCATGTGAGTTAAGATTAGTAAATCATAAAATAGAACAATATTAAGTGTTTTTATAGTTTGAAAGTGCTTCACAGGCATGAATTAATTAGCTGTAATATGAGTTAAAACACTGGATGCCAAAATGATCCCGGATTTCATTGAGGCACAGATGCCATTAGAAGACAGACCAAAAATAAAGCAGCTTGCAACTGACTCCATAGGAGCTTTGAAGGCGCTAAAGGGGTCACATTCATCCCCATGGGATGAAGGGAAGGGAAGGGAAGGGAGAATGGCTTGAAAACAGCAGTTCTTTTGAGCATCTCAACCAATTTTCAGCATTTATTTTGAAGGAGACAAGTGAAAAAAATATTACAATTGTTTTTAAAAATGGAGAGGAACAGATGCAGCTAATAACTCAGGAAACAATGATTCATTAATTAAATTAGGGATCAGAGTTCTTGAAACAGCATGTGAAGAATGAAAATTGGTCTGATGGATGACGTTAAACGTCAGATAATTAAGATCACTTTTGACAGAATGGAGGCTTAGCAAAGAAACCTAAAGTTTATAAAGAATACTGCAGTAGCTTCTGGAAATATCTGCATTTCAGTAGATATTCTTAGTAAAGCAGACGAGAACAGATCTCTGTCAGCAAAGGCAATTTTGAAATTCATACAAATTAATTTTCAAGATTTTTTTAGTCTTACTCCATTAAAACACTTCCCATTAACAACATACTGTATTTTACCACACTTTCCCTTTTGTCTCAAAATATTGCCCTTTCAGACATAAATTGCTAGCCAAAACTAGGATTTTTTTCCACTGTGGTCAGAACATGACTGTATTTGGCCTGAGGCTCTGTTTTGGGGTATCCTGACTTCACCTACTGAGCCGCATCCCCAGGCTTCATGAGATCCAGCCAATCCAACCCATTTTATTTCATGCGGCCAGAATCCTCTGATCCAAAATCACTGTGACAGGGGAAATAGCAAGATCTTGTTCTCCACTGAAAAGTTTTAGCTGAACAAAGATTTTAGGCCAACCCTGAAAAAGTGTTCTACACCAAGTCTTGAGATGTAAACACAAGGATCTGTCCTGTTGCGGTGATCCAGCCCACTGTGGGGCTGTGGCAGGGGGTCCTCCCCCAGGCTTGAGTGACAGGCTTCTCCTAGGACACACTATGCTCCCAGTTCTGTTCCCTTGATTGATTTGTTGTTCTCCCTGCCCCTTTATCCCCTATATGTCTGTACCCTAGAATGTTTTCCCTTCCCTGCTTCCTCGTTACCCCTCGTACCTTAGTCCCTCCCTCGCGCTATCCCTATTGGTTCCCTTGCCCTGATCCCGTCCATGTACCGCCCTGCGCCCTCATACCATCGGTCCCGATGCTCTGCCTGTCCCCCGGATTCCATATATAAGTCCTGAACCCTATCCTCCATCTGGTCCTTGGCCCCTGGTACCCTCCGTGATGAGGCTGCCATAAACCTCTCGTGGAACACCATGCCAGGACCCTTCCCGACTCTTTTGCCGTCTGCCTGCGAGTGTGTGAGTGCCGGCTGCTTCTCTGGCTGGGATGGATGCTGCCTGCCTTCGCTCCTGTGAGAGCCTGACCCCCTTTGAGCTGCTCCCTCCAGGGAGCCACCCTTCTATGGAGGCGCAACAAACGGGAAAGGGCGGGAGCTACTGGCGCATCCAAGCTGGCCAGCTGGAGCGCAGCGGCCCCGCCGGAGCGGCTCACCCTGCGTAGATGCTTTCGGGAGGGTCGCGGCACTGTCCAGCAATGCTCTCAGTGCACCTTCACAAGATTTTCTCCGGTTCACTTCAGATAGGTGCCCCCTTCACAAGCATCCAGTCCCTTTGGGTGAATTCCTCACTTCACCAAAAGTACCAAGAGTCTTTCCACGTACTTCAGTCTTTCCATGTACTTCCCCTTTTCATGTGAAAATTAGTTTTAGTGTATATGATTCAATGTCCATATACTGAATTTATTAAGGTCTTCCATAATTTTCCATCAGACTTTTAAACCATCTTACCGAATAATTTTAGAGGGAAGTTCTTTTTAGGCTTCAGTGCTATGTATAAAACAAGTGATCTTTGAAATCGTGAAGAAATTGAGTTAAATGACTCTACTACATTAAATACTCTAACTACGTGTTGTCATGTGAACCATGGGGTGTAGCACCACTTCTGTGTTCTTTGTCATACAATGGGGCTGTCCCATATTTATATGTTATGTAAACAAGTTGCATGTTCTTGTGTCCACAGACTGCTTCTTCTCTCACCCACGTCCTGTGGATTTTCTCCTCCACTTTCCCTGCCAGCAGCAGTACAGCTCACTCCAAGAAGGCATTGCTGTTTACAAGTACAAACAGGTAATACAAGAAAGGAAATGAACTTTCTGGCCTCAGAGTAGTTGGTGGTAGCACCTAGTAATTAAATACTGGAGGCTTTTCTTAATTGCATCCTTCCTTGTGCAAGGCAAGATCTGAAATAAGGACAGAGGAGATGAACTCTATCCGTGCTGCCTTCATGGATGCTGCAAAGCTTTCACGGGTACTGCAGCCCTATCTCCCAATGATCCCCCAGAAAGGTTATGGGCTCCTGGATCTGTTTCTATACAGGTACACAGTATAGAAACAGTGTACACTGTTTCCCTGCTCTTGACAGCATTCCTGGAACTGGCCTGTCCAAGACTGTCTCCACAAAACCCCAGTTAAGGTAGGTTAGCTCCACAATCAGATTGGTCTGCTAGCACTTCCGCCCACGCAGGGTTAGTCCACCAGCAGCCTTCTATGTTTCACTCTTTGCTAAAAGGATGGAGAGGAGCATGTGTTCTCACTTCCATAATATGTATTCTCACATATTTTTAAATGGAAAATTATCAGCTTTATGGAAAGCCGACAAAATCTCAAAGACACCAGCTCATAGCTTGATGCCTTCCAAAAAGCAAGATGGGAAATAAAATTAGTTCATGTAACTTACTAAGAAGAACAAAACCCCAAAAACATGATTATTATGTGGCTAGTTTTCCCTAGTGACACTTTACAAACCTTTGTACAAGACAAAAGTAGAAAGGACAATTGCATAAACTGCACAAAGGCAAGAAATAGAAAGTAAAAAAGCCAACAACAATATATCACAAACAGCTCAGTAAATAATAGTGCAATTTTCCTAGCTAATAGAATGGTTTAACACCTGAATACACTCAACACGCCTGATTAAACACTAACAACATAAACCCATGAAAGAAGATTATAAGTTGTAATATCTCTTTGCAAATAATAGCATATTAGCCACTGTTGCATACTTCTCCAATTACATCCCTTTCATTCTTTTCATCTGAAAAACAGTTCACATTGTAATAGTCAGCATCATTTGTGTTTTAAAACAAGCTATTACTTTGCATGCGGTGTATACTACCAAATTGCAGGTCTCTTTCTCCATATATCTAAGTATAGTCTCAAAGTTAATAAAATTAGTAATTAGCAGAGCAAGTCATCTTTAACTTGGCTTTCTATGAAAAAAATGTTTAAACTTCAACAGACATTTACTTCTTGTCACACTGGACACTTTTTCCAGGCCTTCTTCCCTTTTCTTATCAGAGATTGCCTGGAGCATGAATTGTACCTAATAGAAGCATCCCCACATTTACCATAATGCATGACCCTGTCCACATCCACATCCATACAGCTTTCTTTGGCTTCTGTTCAGTTGACTTGAAACAAGTGTGGGTGTCTTGAAAAGAAACACAGAAGGGCAAAACTTCTGGTTTCAGTCACAACAATCTCAGCTCACCACCTTCTCTATTCACGCACTTTCATCCCTTTCTGTTCCATGCACCTCCAGCTATGCAATTCACTGTCTCTTCTTGCTTGGATGTTCAACCACTGTAATTTACTGACCTTCAGGCCTGCCCTCCTGCTTGAATTACTTAGAAATCCCTAGCTGGTTTGAAAATCCTCCAAATGAGGCAAGAGAAGAGAACCCCTGGAGATTTAAGTGAGTAAACAAACTTTCCAACCCAGTGGAAGAACACTGGAAAAGTTCAATGCAGTGCTCTGTAGCATTTTTACTGCTGAAGCTCTTAAAAGACAGGACAAACATAACTTTCTCAGGAGCAGTTTGGGTATGCTCCATCACCTGCTGCATTTGCATGATTCCTTTAGAGCACAAAGCTCTGTGGTAAAGAAAGCCTGGGGCTGAGCCAGTACGGCAACTGTGCTTCAGAGGGTGCTCAAAGCGAGGAGGAAAATCAGCCCAGTCTTTTTAAAGCATGAAGTTTGAACAGAGGTGATACTCATTCAGAAAAGGTAGCCTGGATGGATGTATCTGTTAAGAAAAAATCCAGGACAGTAGTCTACTTTTCAGATAATTACTTTCTCTTTTCTTCTTAATTTTGTATTCCAGCTGTTGAGGCATATAAAATTGTGGTTATGATTTATTCACCATCATGGAGGGAAAACTGTATTTTAAGATTTTTCCATGGTCTTCTAAACTATCAGGTACTGGCTATTCACTAAGACAGACCAAGGAAATTTTGGACCAGTCTTCATAAGTGATACAGCTTATTCTGTTTCCTACCAGGAAAGTTCAAATTGGTTAAAATTTTTCCCTTCACTTTTTTGTTTCCTAGAAGGTTACAATTTGCATGGTCTTTATTGTCAGTCTACCCACTAATATGCCCGTGGGTTTCACAAGAAGGTATTTTTAAACTGCTCCTATGACTGAGGCATTATCAGAAATTATCAGAAATTATATCACTACTGTTTCTAGTGATTGTCTTTCCTAAACACCCTCTTGGGGTGGATTATCCAATATTATTCTGATAGCAACCGACTCCTATCTTACCAAAGAGCTCTTAGTGTGCTAAAAGGCATTCTAGGAGTAAGTTCCCTTGGAGATAAAGCTGGCGGGGGGAGGGAAAGGAAAAAAGAGTAAATGTAAATGTTGGCAGATACACAAGTGAATTTAGCAAATTTTGGTGGCATGGAAAAAGGAACTGAACCTGGCTCTAGTTCACTTCTACAATCTCTACAGGAATGAAAATAACTATTAAAGGAGACAGATTAGCTAGTTTTCCCCCACTCTTACATTGCATTCTTGTTTTCTTGTGCAGAACTATGAATCTGTACGGGTATGGTGTTAGAATTGAAAAGCAGGTAAAACAAATTGAAGACAAAAAACCTCAATTGAAAAAGTAGAAGGCCTGAACAGAGTTGCCTGGTTCAGCAACCTCACAGCCAGCACACATCTCAAGAGTAACAACCATAGGTAACTGAGAGCTGGCACTGCCAGAAAGTTCATCTGCCACAAACTTGTAGGTGCTCTAGATGAGTAGATTGGATCTTTTATTGTTGTTATTATTAAAAGAGATGGATACAAAGATGAGACATTTGTATCCAGAGGATCCAATGAAAACAGAAGTTTTGTTCACCCTTTGCTACCTGCTCAGCTGAGAATTGTTTTAAGTTTCACATTAGTCTCAAAGGTTCTGGATGGACTTATATTGACTGCAACCACCCTAGCATTTCTCAGGATAAGCACAGACCATATGCCAATGCAAGGACATCTGACTTAGTGCAGTAACAGAGGGCTGGGAAAAGGACATTTATGGAATAGCAGTGTCGGGCTGGAAGGTTCCTCAAAAAGTCATTTAGTCCATTTCACATGAACTGCTGTCAGATCAAGACTGGACTTCCAGGTGGAAATTGCTCAGGCATGGCCATATCATATACCAGTGAAGTGACAGCAGGCAGGAATTTGAGATCAAGTGACCTACACCACTCTAGAGTTCAACACAGCTGTCATCACCATCAGGCCACAGTTTGTCAGGCTGGTCTCCGAAAATTAACTTGGCTAAATTATTTTAGGAATTTTGGCTTTGCAATTCGGCTACAAAGTTTTTATGGAAAATTAAGGTGCTTGACAACTTCCGCAGGCCAGGACAGGATAATCCATAGGTATTGTCCATCCATAGATACTGCAAGACCACCGTCATGGCAGTCTTCCTTGCTTACCTCTTTTTTGAAGTCTAGTGTGCAAAGCCAGTCACAGGATTCTACTGCAAGCTTCACCAGTGTCGTCCCATGTCTTACATTCGATGTTTCTTCTAAGATACTTCTGAAAGAGGATCATGTCACTGGTTCAGATTAGGCTACTAATCCTGGGAACCTATGATGCTGGCACTTGGAAAGAAAAATTCTCCACATTTATGCATCAATTTCTTCATCTTACATGCAGTGATACACAATGTGCATTCATTTTTTTTCTTTTTTTTCAACACCAGGTCATCTCCTCGGTTTACCAAAATCATTCTGAGTTATGAATCTATCCTCCAAAATGCTTGACAGACTGCCGCAAATTTCATCTCATGAGAATTTTATATTCATATTCTGTCCTTCAATATCAAGGCAGTTGATGTAAAGGAGAATGAGGGGAAACCTCATTCCAGTCTACAGCTTTCTCACGAGGGGAAGCAGAAGGGCAGGAACTGATCTCTTCACTCTGGTGACCAGTGACAGGACCTGAGGCCTGAAGTTGAGTCAGGGGTGATTTAGGTTGGATATCAGGAAAAAAAAACCACCCAGAGGGTGGTTGGGCATT
>VYZQ01059309.1:2748-18758 GCA_013400655.1 Mystacornis crossleyi
TAGGTTCTCCTTTCTGTGGGAGCAGCACTAATGTTCAGGTTTCATCCATTGCTAGGCAGCTGTAAGGAAGAGTTCCTCTGTGCAACAGTGAGTCTCTTGGTTTGTCTTTTTATAAAGCATGGAGAACAGACCACTTGAATGTCAGTTCTCAAATAGCACATAAAGTAACCTTAGTTATTTTTGCTGAGAAGAAGAAGGAAGTAGTAAACCCTCCTGGAGTGCAAAACAGCCAGGCTGTTTGATGCATTTCATGTAGTTACTTTCTTACGAAATGCCATATACTCCTTGTCTTACAATCGCACATGCCTGATGGAGTCCTAAATCCTAGAATACTAAACTCTGGACTGTTCAGTGCATTGTCAAAGAATCACGCCTGCAAGTTAATAAAAATACTCTTTGTGGTAAACACAATTGCTCAACATTGTCCTCCCTGAGCTTCAATGTGGAAAGATTTTACAGGGAGCAGTGTCAAAGGGTTAGAGAGCAGAGCCCTGTCACTGCTGGAAATATTATACGTCAGATCTGTAAGGAAGTTACAGTGATCAGAAAGAGGAATGCAATGCTAAACAATGTTATCATCAGCTCACTGGAGGAATGCTTTTACTTCCTATAATGTTACAGAGGGTACTGACCTCAGCCTGTATGCAGCAGACCACAGCACAGATTTGCATTAGCTAAACATTTTTGACCTTTCATCTGCAGTAAAATGGTGTCCCTCACTGCAGCTGAGAAAGATGGAAATTCTCTTCCAGCCTCCCCAGTTTTGGCAGAGCTGATGCTATTATGCTCTGCAGACTGTTTATACTGTTATACTATTTAGTTTATGAGAAGTGTCCAAATAAATCCAACAAGCAAGAGGGAAGAGGATAACTTCTTTATTTATGCACACCCGTTTCTAGCACTGTACACCTAGCTGTCCTGTACACTACATTATCAAAGACCAGCTCAAGCGAGGATGAAATAGACACCCCCACTGTACTTGCTAGATTTCAGGTTCCCAGGGAACACTGGTATCAGTCTGGACAGTTTGATGTAATCCTACTAATGTAGCTGAAGCTATCTCGGCTCAAGGATTTATTAGTTGTGAACGTTCATTTTTGTTTTTACTGGGTTAGTGCCAGTAAATAAGTCACCAAAACCACTAGCCGAGTGTCATATGATAGGAAGAGGCTGGGATCACAAGTAAGCCTTCTGTCTTTTAACAAAAAAAAAAAAAGTGCTGAGGTAAGCAGAGTCAAACCCAGCTGCATCAACATGGTGGTGGGAAGACAAATGAGAGCTTTCACTGCTGGATACAGGGGATAGAGAGCCCACAGTCTGAAAAACCTCTTCATATCCCAGAAACAGCTGTCATAACTGAAACTGCGAGAGACTGCTCTTTAAACCACGAGCTTTGATAAGGAGTGTTCTCTCACCAATCCTTTCTCTAGAAAATAAACACACTTCTAGCAGAACAGCCCATCTGAAAGGTGACTAGAGATTTAAATACCTTCAAAGGTTTCCAACCCCCTCTTTTTAGAACCTCTCCCAAATGCTTACGTTGAGTTCCCAGCTGGCATTTCTGAAGTATCTATCACTACAGTATCTGGCTGCTGAGCCATATGATCTCAACAATACTGTGTAATGTAAAACTTCTTAGACTTATTCCTGTGGGAGGCTGAACTTTACAAAGTTAGATCTAACATTTACCTTGTTATTGGTAACAGTGAATCATTAAAAGAGACAAAATAGAAGGGGACATGGGGTCATTTTAGAATAAATATTCAGGCAGTGACAGCTTTGAAATATTCTGTTGGCCTCTCTTTCTGTGTATTCTGGGAACAGGAGGTCACGTGAAGTCAAGGGTGATGAAATGCATGTGCTCCTGATCTGACCTGCCACAAAGGGGGGAAGGTATGAGCGACATGCAAGGGTCTAAGCTCTGCATGTGCAAGTCTGTGTGTGCATGCACGTGCATGCAACATTTGTGTAGGGCAAAGAACAGAGAATCATGAGGTGGGGGAGGGAGGTGTTCAGTGCTGGTGGTGGAATGAATTCCAGACAGGGACTGCTTTCTCTCCACAGGGCCTGCCAGCTCCTTGTGGCTGTTGCCTGGGCAATGGCTGGGGAATTATGAGGAATGCTTGGAAACTATATCCTTCTGTTGGGCTCATGGATGGAGTAAAAGGGGGTGGATGGCTTTTCTCTGTCTATTTCTTTTTTATATTCAGCAGATTATACAGGCAGGTTGCTGTGGCGACGACATGGAGGAGGTCTCTTGCACACCTGCACCACAAACAAGGAGTCCTGCCAATGCAGACTTAAGGAATCCCAAAGGCATATTTTCCTTTTTTTTTCTGTTTTTTTTTTTTCCCTTTTTTTTCTTTCTTTCCTGTGACAAGTGCAAAAGAGAAGGGAAAATGGGAAAGAAGAGGAGGGTATGGCAGAAGAGGGAGGAGGTAGAGATGAAGAGAAAAGCCAATCAATATTCAATCAGCTTAGCTGAGCAGCAGTGCTTGCTTACTGTGAAATAAGGTGTGTATAAACAAGATGCGCAACCTGTGCAAGGTACCCTTAGGAGAGAAAAAACAACAAGTGTGATTTTGATTTTAAGTACTCTGTCCTGTATTTCATGATGTCTCTGGTGGAAACCTAAATAAAGTAACTATGGAAATGGCAGAACTCAGGCACAGGGCACAGAGATGTGTCTGTGATGTGTAAAAAACTGAGATTACTCCTTTCTTTCTGAAAAGGGTAGATATATTTGTGTTTGTACCTGCACATAAGATTCCACTTCCTAGAGATTCTTGCCTTTAGAAAAAGCTGAAGAGTGGTGTGAAAATTGATATTATATGCCTGCTCCTTTGCTAAAAGAAAGTATCCAAAGAAGATAGATGTGGGAAGGGATAGTAAAGGGAAAAATAAAAGAAAACCTTTATAACCAAGAGGTCCTCAAGACAAATGTGTTACTCTGGGATGCCATGGCATTTCTCCAGCTTCTCCTATTGAAGTAGTCAGCTAATGCAGAGATACTGTCCTTTCCTCATATCTCCTGGACATCCCCCCGTCTTCTTCAAGGCTTTTTCTCTTCTCTTCCCCTTGTCCTTTCTCTCCTCACTATTCCTTTACAATCCCTTTCATTAATTTTTCACATAATCTTTTCTCTACATCTAAAATGACTGTTTGCATGCCTACAGCACTATCCAGTGTACATACAGACAGATTAGCTAAAATTAAAAATGTGTGTATATTAACAGGTAGAAAATGCATGTGTGAGTCTTTGTTTCTGCATATGCCAGAGTTTGGCTGTGATTTCTCCACTTTGCATGTGTGTCTTTTCACTGGAAGGATGAAGTCTCCCACCAACTAGGATGTTTGATAAATGAAAACAAAAAAAAAAGGTTGAAGTCTTCAAACTAATAAAGTTAGCAAGCACCTGGAACTTACACTGTAAGTGGCAAAACAGGAGGGAGAAGTGGAGATTGGAAGGGGTCAGCGACTTTAACCACTCTCTCATTCTCGAATACAGCAGATGTCAGGAGTGCTCACCAGCCTCCCAGGGATAAGAGCATTTTGCTGTTCTCCTTAGTGCCCCCCATCCAGTTGTTTTTCTCCATGCATATAATTTCACATAAGTAGAGAAGCATGCAAGAGGGCTTTCTGCAGGTACCAGTGGTAATGAGATTACAATTAGAGAGCGGATTACTCAAATATAATGAAATTCAGTTTTTCTCATGACCAGTTGCATCTTTGTAAATAGTTGCCCAATCTATTTGCAAGGTGAGGCTAAAAAAGCCAAATTTCTGCTGCTCCGATATCAATAATTTTCATGGAAGTTTATCCACATTTATAGAAGGTAATGGCTTGTTCAGATTCCATATATTCTGTTTCCCTTTCCTTGCCTTTGTTTCGTTTCAAGGTTAACTCTAGCTTTTCTCCTGGATAAACTGCATTTCTGTGTCTATGGCAATGTTTATAGAACAATCACTTTATGAATAATCTAAAACCACCATAAATGTAAAATACAGATATTGCTCCTCAGCTTATTCAGATTCCAAGCTTAGAGTTCATGTCAGTAACATTTGGATGGACAGCTCTGAAAGAGATTGCATGTGCTCCATTCCAGATAAACTCAGTGCATAACGCCTTTATTCTTCGGTCAGAAACCTGAGGGGCTTCACACAGGCACATTTCTTTACTAGAGGACAACTGTGGGTACGTTAATGCCCTCTATTGTGCTCTGCTGCAGTGACATCCTACGCTGAACTCTATTCTACACACACAATTCTAACAAAGCCATGACTGAGTGAGTATACGATCCCGGGTATGATGGCAAACATGAACTGACTGTTCGAAAGATCATACTTCTTCCTTTCCAAAGCTGGCTGAAGACAGTGTGAATTCTTCTCTTGCTGTCGGTGGATTTTTAATGTCTTTATACATTCAGGAGATAAAATCAGCTGTTTTACTTTTCTGTCTCTAAAACCAAAACTTTTCCAGAAAGGAGTGTATGCAAGATATAAACCAATATGCACACCTTGATTACATGCAATGAAGGAAAAAAAATCCAGTTGAGATAACAAAGCAAGGGAAATAGAGGAGAAAACATGGAGAAAATACCCTTCTTGCTTCCTATGGCTGGCTTCCGTATATTATGTTTACTTTTCTCATTTACAGGTTTCTGAGACCCATCTTGACCTGCCAAATCTACCCTAAGCAAAACACTCAAAGAACAGTGACACTCCTCTTGCTGAGGGACAGCTGGGACTATCTCTAGCTGGCAGGCCTCCTGAGCATGCAGAATGCTGTAGCATGATCCAGCTAGTGCTGGGAATATGAACTGAAAAATATTAGAGTGTCATGAGGTGATAGTCATTGATCAGGTACGAAAAGAAAACCTAGATTTGTAGAATTGGAAGCATTATCTGAGGTAAACAAAGTAGATATTATTTCTAGAATCATATCAAAAGAACTGAAAATGCCAGCTTCTAAGCCACATTCCCGACTGATGCTTTGTAAGCCTCTAGGTAGGGTAGTCACTCCAAAGTTACAGGAGTTTTATAGGTGGAAATTAGTTTTTGCTTATTTACCAGCAATACCTCTTGTTTGCTTTCCTTTCAAAAGATTGTATTTATTATTGTCATAAACACAGGAAAAACAACCCACTTTCAGAGAGAAGAAGAGATTTTGATTGAAGAAGCATTTGGTCAATGAGCACAAGTTGTTTTTTGTTACAGGAAAAAATGACGGATTGCTTGCTGAAGTGAAGCTGAATTTTTTCAACTGCCCTTGAAAGTTAAATTTAAAAGAGTAAGATATGGAGTGGTCCGTGCTTGACACATAAATGCAACAATTCAGAAATCTGCATGAAACACCTGATAAAGAGATAATCCTGGTACCCCAGCAAAAAGAAGGTGATACATTTTTTTTTTTAATTACAGCATGAACATGTATGATGCTATCATTTTGCATCCTCTGGTACTTCCCAGAGGAGTAAAGAACAAAGGGAATGCAAAATGCCTTGAGAACCCAGTCATGTGCAAAGAAAATTTTACAGAGGCCATTTAAAAATGCCAGCTATAGACCCCATATTTTTTTAAGGATTATGGTCATTGATCTGGAAAACTAAAAACATCCAGCATGAACAGGTGTGTAAGCACGGCATCTTGGAAGGAGCTACTGAAAGCTGTTTGAGCTGCTTTTCATATCCCTAGGTTTCCTCACAAGAAGAATGAGAGGCTGGAAGTGGCCCCACTTCTCTGGCCAGAGAGGAGTACAGTTGGTGGATGTGTTGCACCACACTAGTGGCGTTTGGAAGAAGACCCAACAGTCTGGTCTGCCCTTCAGGTTGGCAGCACAAGTGTAAAAGTAGGTCTGAATGGAAGGGGAAAAAGGACATACAGTAAAAATCAGGGCAGGGCTGCTTCTGGGGCCCCAGCCAGATTGAACTGCTGTTAATTCCCCACTGATATTGTAGGAAAGGAATGTGGGTTCTCATTATACTCTTCCTATGCATGGCCATCACATCTAGTGTACAGAGTTCTTCAGAGTCTCAGGGCCGAAATCCAATGCTCTACAGCTGGCTGACACCCTTCCCCCTCCTCAACTGCACGCTGAAAAAGGGAGATCTGTTTGTGTGGCTTGCCTTAGACCGACTTGTTCTGGAGCTGTAAATTGCTTCAAGGCTTTTGAAGATGAAGGACTATGTAAATGTGGGGCAGTTATCAATGTAGACGAAATGCACATGCAAATTAAATACTATAAATGTGTTTGGAATTAAATCAATGTGTTTTTGTTTGAAAATTTGGCATGTGATTAATCAACATGCTCTGAATGAGTGCAAGTACTGTTGGTGTATATTGCCAAAGTATCTGAGCAATTCAGTACCCATGTAAGGTACCCACCTAGGTCCCTGGAAAGCAAACCCACTATTATATGAATATTCTCATGAGCCTTCTTAAAAGCACTATTAAAAAAAAAAAAAAAAAAAATTGAAGAAACCATCGTGTCCTGCTTTTAAGCCTGTTCTGAAGTGTAACCACCTCTGGGCTGAAATGTGCCAGCTGTCTAGCAATGCCTGGTTAACCCTGCCTTCCATTTTAGGAGACGTGAGTAACACAACATATAAATTCAAACCATAATGGGTTTTAGATGAAATATTGCAATTTATGTTGGAATTTGATTAAAAAATTAGAAAAAAAATGATTCATTTGATTTTTACTGAAATGTACATAATACTTAAAGGTTAGATAGCTTCACTGAGCATCTAAAAACTGATAAACATTTTCATTAAAACTTTCTTTCCTTGTTTGAAAAATTTTGTTTTCCAAGCAGTGTTTAATTTTACAAACTATGGTAGTGTTACAATATCTGGTTTAAGCTTTAGTAATGTCTAAGCTTGATGCTCCTTTTCCAAGAGCTCATTTGAGCCTTCATTGCCCTTCCACGTTTTTAGTTTCTACCTGCATGAAAACGTGTGGTTTTGAGCAGTGAAAAATTAAAATTAATTTGATATGTTATGATTCTTTTAAATGTCACTCTTCTTGCATGCTGCTTTTCAGATATAAAGTGTAATTATCTAGTAATGCTAGCTGTTACAAATTCTCTCTTCCAAAGCATTTTAGGAACTCAGGGTCACTCTGGAAGATACTCTTGCACATGCTTGTTGCAGTGGGGTTGGCTGCAACCTTCCCTGGCAGACAGCTTTGGCCCGTAGAAAGAATCAGAGGACGATATTCTTTGTAGATATTCAGAGATGTTCTTTATTTTCTCACAGCCTCATGGCTGGGCCTAGCACAGACTGTTCAGAGAGCTCTCCAGAATCATCTGAACACCCCCCTAAGTACAGCGTTACCAGGGCGGGGTTACATTTGAAATGAGCAATGAGAAACAGCTTTAGGCACAATGGCATCAGGTATCCTGGCAGCCCCGTGTAACCTGACCCACACTCCCACTCCCAAGTCATCCCCCCAGGGGGTAACCTCCACACATGCTCTTCTGTCTTTTTCATCCACCAAATGTAAGACTTGAGGATTAAACATTCAACATGTGTTCCAAAGTTTTCATTACATCCAATCTCAAGCCAATAAATTTGATTTAAATTTTTTATATGTTAACTGAAATCAATAAATGGGAAACCCTGGATAATGTCTCTCTCAATGCAGTAATACCTTCAGTAACTGTAACAGGTTCAGTTCGAAACTGGACAGAAACACCAATTAAGTGTAGTGGTTTTGTTCACATCTTTTACCTTCTGTGAGATAAGAATTAGGAGGAATGCAAAGCAGGTTCCAAACTTTAAAGAATATAAAGAAGTTTATTAACAGAACTAAAAGAAAAAGGAATAATAAGGGTCAGAACAAACCTCCAAAACACTTCTTCTCCCCTCATCCTTCTCCCACTTACAACATAAAGACATAAACTTGGGATTATTTCAGTCAGTTTACCACTCTATTATAGTCTTTCATCAGTTCACTTAGGGAAAGGAGTCTCTCTTGCCTTGCTGTAGCCATTTCTCCACAAGAAACTGTCTGTCTGTGGCTGCAATGTCACAGCGCAACAGGTGCCTGGGGTGGTTTTCTGCTGGCATATAAAAGTCCCTTCCCTTGACTTACAGCTTCCCCCACAACTGATTTCAAGGGTTCAATCTTAGCTAATGGGGTACTATTTTAAGGATGAACTGTTCAGAAGTAAAGGTTTTCTTCATCTTTCTCTGGGATCATCTTCATCTCTAGGAACATAGGTCTTCTTCTTCCCTGGGAGCAAAGGGTCTTCACCTCATCACTAACTCTGTTCAAGCTTCTCACTGGATCACAACTACTTCAACATTTACTTATTTCAGCACAGGCATCTTTGCTCGTGGCTGCAGTTTGAGTGCTCCACACCCCCACGCTTTCATGAAATTACAAAAGAGTTCTCTGATGTATCATAGTTCATCACCATAGCTTTACAAAACCTTTACAAGGTTTGAAGCATCTCCTCTATCTCCTCCCTCTGGGTTTCAGCTCTCCTTCACTGACTTTGGTGTCTCTATCATGGTGTCTATTCATGTGCCTTTGCCTTTCCCTTTCCTCTGATCTGGGAGAGGATTGGTGTCTGCAGGTTTCATTTCTTCTGGGGAACTTACAGCACTGAAAGGGTTGACCTTACCCAGGCCTGGGCTTTGCAGCTAGAATTTATCTTTTGCTGATGGTCACACGATCTCCGCCAAACGGCCACCAGACTGGAGAGATGGGCCATCCCGGCCTGCACGGAGCCGTGGGCTGTGGCTCAGCCTCCGCCAGGCTGAGACGGAGCAGGGCCATGGCCCCGGCCCCACCGGGCCCCGTGGGTATGCCCAGCCTGGCCCACACTGGGCCAGGTGGGCCCCCAGTTACCTGTCCAAAAGCCGTAAGTAAGAGAGCGATTCCCGGGCTTGTTTGTCTTTAAATGTGTTTTTTACAGAGGCGTGTCCAGCTTCTTAAGTGGCTTAATAGAGTTTTCAATATTCAAATTAGCAAATTGATTAGTTCTATCAGGTCTGGAGGAAGTTACAACAACCCTTTGCAAAAAAAATCACTTCCATTGCTGGTGGAATTTTTTTTTCTTAACTAAAACTCCAAGCTGTGCTAACCCATGACACTAACAAAAGAGAGAAGATTGGGTTTTTTAGTCTTTTCCAAGTCTTTCAAAACTTTTGCCAATAATCTGTACATACACATACATATTGCATTTGCCTGATTTTTGTTTTCCTGTTAAATAATTCTACATCCCATACATAGAGTATGAGACACAAATCAGAAGAATAGATAATAACATTCCATTGCCATGGCATTTTTTTGTGGATTGTTCCTGCATGGTCTCTAAAATTTATTAATAATTTGGTATTTCTTAGGGGATTTTTCCATTCTTTAGCCTACCATAGGCAGTGGAGCCTTAACTGACTGTTTCCTCCTTTTTGACTTTTCAAGTCTAGGGAATTTTACCAGGAAAATTTTGGTTAGTTTCATTAATGTTAGCTGACAGTAACAAAAGTTTTGTATTCTATCTACCCAAGGTGATTTTACCTTCACATATATTCTGCTCTGCTACTATAAAAACATCTAGATCACTTACTAGATAGAAAAGATCATCTTTTCAGGCATACACCTACTACAGCTATTTTAGACTGAGATTTAGGTATGACTGATTGTACAGCCAGCAATTATAAGGGGAAAATTTCAGAATGTGTTGCTTTACTTTTAATTGAAAAAGAAAAAAAGAACAGGTGTAGCCAAAGTGGTATATTTGTTATTCTGATTATGTAAAGAGTTAAGGCATGCAAGAATGTCCTGTACTGCTATTCAAAGGTATATTACTATTAAAATTGGTGTTGAAGAGCTCGATTTCTTGACTCCACCAGACGTATTGGAGATAGATGTGAATTCAGCTGTAGATCTATGGGCCAATGGACCATTCTTGCAGTGTGAGATCAGAAATATTTAGGAATGTAAACCCTACTATAGGCCTGGGCTGTAGAGACCAAAATAATGTGAATTTGGGGAATGTAGTCCACATGGGGCTTGAAGAAGGTCTTTTCTGGTCATCTGCTCATGGAAGTTCAGAGGCCTGTCGTTTCCATTCAATATTTGAAGCTGTTCTGAGATGGAGTAGAGACAATATTTCATAATAATTCAGTCAAATTTTCAGCTATTCTGTGATGCCTCTCAGTCTCCAAAGGTACTCACGGTTCAGGAAACTATTGGGGTTTTTCTAGGACACTAAATACGTGACCAAGCTCTTCTGGTACAAAGCCAAACTTGAGCCAAGCCCATATTTTGTTATGAAATCTACTCCTATTTTAGCAAGTCAGCAAGACAACTATCTGCTTCATCTACGTTACAAAATAGACTTTTCAAAACTAGGACTATGTCACACTTAGTGCTGCACTCTTTTGGAGCAGCTACATCTCTGAAACATATGTAAATGAAAACAGCACTAGAGCCATTCTTCTCCATCTTGTTTAGCTAAAGAATCATATGATGTTTGCCAGCACTTGTTTTCTGCATCCTTTGTCTCAGTCATTTTGTAATCTTTGGGTAAATGGAACAGGGATTTAGGTTCAAATTCAAAGCTGCAAGAAGAAATGTACTTACTGCTCTCATTCTAGCTCACCGTTCTTGTGGCCCAAACACTTGGCCAAAAATCAGGTTAATGGAGGTTGTTCAGTGGTATGGAGCCAGATATCTTTCTTGTTCACAAAAAAGATAGATTCTTTTTTGTTTCCCTCTGAATATGGAGAAATCAAGCAGAAGGTAGCTGTCTACTCACAACTTCAAACCTTTTTCACCTCATAATAAAAGCTGTTTAAATTGCTCTTTTTTCCATTCTGTGTTGCTCAGGCTTCATTTAAAAGCCCTTTTTTCCAAGCTGTTGTATTTTCTTTTTTTTTTTTTTTTTTCCTATTACGGGGCAATTGATCATTCAGAGAATGAATTCACATCAAATCACTCTGTGCTACTGCTCCGGGCAGCAGAGAGCACTTACACTGATTCAAGGACCATGTTTGTTTCCGCTGTGAATATACTTACCAAAGCTCAATGGCTTATTTGCCTGCAAGCTGGCTGTTATGTTCATGGACCTTCATCCTGATAGTATAATACAAACCCTGTTGTTACCTTCATGCCTAATGACTGATTTTTCACATAAAATAGGGAGAAAATACCTTAAACTATTTCACTGGGCACATGAATATTAGCAACCAGAGTTAAAACACAGAAAGACACATGTCAAGTTTTCCCAGTACAACAGGTTTCTAGGCTGCTAGGTTTCTCAATCTAAGAAACTCCCAGTTTCTCAAACCAAATGTGGATAAATAGGTGTTAGGATGTATTTGCTTTATTCTTCCTTTGACTAGTAATGTGTCTTCACCCACATTGTATTTTTTAAAGTTTTTTCATAGCTTAATTAAGAAATATTAATCTGGCTGAGTGAAACAGCTGCTGCTCATACTGGCACTAACTATCTGACCTGTTTATTTCCTCCCTAACCTCACTCCCAAGACTGCTTTTTATTCCTCGTGGCTTTATTGTAATTCTTCTGCAATACTCCTTTTATTTACCTGCCAAAAATTAGGGTACACTGCTCTTGCTAAGTCTTTTGCAGAAGAACTTGGCCCAGTCTAGGTGAAAGTCAATATAAATCTTTTGACAAATGGGAATAGGTTCAGGTCTTATTGAAAGAGAACATGAGAGCAAAAGATCTATAAGGCTTCTGGTTTCTGTCTCATGCCAAAATGTTGCGGTAAAATTTTATTTTTTAGCCTATCCATGCTAAGAGCACTGAGACAACCCTTTCCCACCCAGAACTACCTGTAGGAAGCTCTTGAAATACAGTGAAAAGCTTCAGTAGTTCAAACTATGAAAATCACATTCATTATCTCCCCAGATGGCCTAGAAAGAACCTTTAGACAACACAGATTAAAGATAAAATTTCCAAAGAAAATATACTGTGGAATTTTTGCACATCTGTGTCACTTTCTCACTCTCTGCTGAAGTGATGCAGTAAAATGAAAAATGTCCTTTTGGGGAGAATTTTTTATCTTACCACACATAGAATTCTGGAGTCAATCTAATTAATATCATGTTGTTAATAGCTCTGAATTGACACTGCGGCACAGGAGATCAGAGTGAACTGTGATCCCTAAGGCAGCATGGAAACAGTCGGCTTGTGTAGAGTACATAAGCTGCTTGCCACTTTCTTTGTCTTACTTTTCTGTATTTCTTTTTTCAGTGCAGCATTATGGACTTGGAAAAGCAGAAGAGGAAAGATATAAAGTCAACAAAATAATTCCAGGGCCTAGCAGCTTAGCTATCCCACGATTTGTTTAAAAGGACAAAACATTAAAATAAAACAGAACTTGTGGCCCAACAGCTATGTCTGCAAAGAAGAAACAGTTCTATATTTTAAATTCTAGGTAACACCCTTTGGATCAAAATATTACGACAACAGATAGCAGTGACCACATTTAATGGACACTTACACAGCTAGGCCATGACTCAGACTCCTTACTGTTGTTTGGAACTGAAACCTGAGAGCAGAGAAGCAAGAGGAAAGAAACCTTGTGTTAAGCTGGCATGCACCAGTGAATAAATGGCTGGCACTTGCAAAGCTGCATTGCAGGGGAGCTTTTAACAGTTTGCCACTGCCAGCTGATGTCTCTTTAAGTGTCACTGCCAAGAAGCCAAAACTGGAAGCAGGTGCAGGGACAGAGGAACTGAATGTGGAAAGGGAGAGAAAGAGAGAAAGAACAGTACTTCTGTTGTTAAAATTCTCTTGCTTTCATTAAAACCTAAATAAAGCTTTACTTTAAACTTGAATAATAAATTTTGGTGTGATAGACTCCTGCCTATCCAGTTTGACAATCCTCTTACTTTTATACACTGAGGTAAAAGAATTTTGTTGAGCTATTTTTCCCCCCTATAAAGCCTTGGATTGACTGAGAGAATGCTGTATACCGACTATAGCAGCTTTCTTTTGGAGATTGAGAGCATCTGCTTCGTAATGCCTCTTGTTCCTTCCCTCAAGCAAAGTGCTTTTTACAGACTCCCAGCCCCATTAGTCCAGGGCCTGGGAACAGAGCAGTTTCCCCAGATCAAGTCTCTGTCTTTGCTGTGCCATGTCACAGGTTCAGGACCTTAGTACGCTGCTGTCTCATAAGATGCATAGCAGGAAACATTAGGTGCTAAGAATTTACATTTGTCAATACACTAATGCAATGAGCTACTGATTATTTTGTGAAATGTCTTCTGTTCCATTTCTTAAGATCAGTTATAAAAAGCATCAAGACAGGTATGGGCTGCACAGCAGAGTTTTAGTAAGCTCTGCAAGAAATTTTGTGAGAGGCCTTGGCTGCCTTTGGGATACCTCAAAGAGGAAATATATTCCCTAATTGTAAGAAACACAAGTCCAAAAGAAAAAAACCCCCATCTTTTTATGAAGGCAGAACTCTAAAACTTTGAAATGCACATGGCTGAAGGTGGGAAGCTTTTCTTAAATTTCTTGCTAAAAAGCCTTGATTTTTAAACATTTCGTAGTTGCTGTTCCCACAGATTAGAGAAAAGGTGTGTCACTTTGTAGTCAGAGCTGTGAATTTGGGCATCTTTATTATTTTCTACCCTTTAAGGAATTCCTACTATTGTTAACTTAAATGTTTTCCTTTCTGGTTTGCTTTTCCTGTAGAGTAAAATCAGTAGCTAAAACCATACTGGGCAGAGTTAAAACAACAAAAAAACCAAAATAAAATAAACCAACACACATGAGTGCTTCTGTGTGGCTCGTGTTTTAGAATCATTCCTTCCCAGGTTCTAAATAATATGATTTTGAATCAAAAGCTGTATTTTTTATTTTGTTTGTTTTTGTTGTTTTTTTTTTCTGTCTCAGGACAGATTTTTGAAACTAATTTGGTTACTGTCTTACGGTTTAGAAGCAGCACAGTCTTGAAAATCATTTGCTTTTCCAATTATACCGACTGTAAATTCTAAAGGAAAATAATTCTATTTTTTTAGTTTATATTGCATATTAAAACACTTTTTTTAGTGACAGTGAATTTTCTTCTCTTAAACTTTTACTTAATATCCAACTGCTTCTTACTCTCCTTTTTTAAAATGTCCAGGAAATTAAGAGCTGAGATACAGACATGTCTATATTTCCATCTGTCACTCATCTATATAATGGTATCTCATTTGGAGAGTGGTAAGGAACTGCTTCAAAGTGGTATATTCCTCTGACTCAGTAGGAAGCATACAGTCTGCCTCAGGATAAAAAGTGTACAGAACACAGTGTGGTGCAAAAGAGAATTTACAAATCAACAGTGAACTCGGGCTGAACATTCATTGCTCCATAAAAGTGAGCAGTCCTTCAAATATTGATGTAGACATTGTAGGATTTTAAAATACCTACCATAAGCTTTCAAGCTGTTTCCTCCAGCTCTTGCAACCTGGGTAGAAATAGTCTTATTCTGATAAAAACTGAGATTCTCAAAAGAATTATTTCAAAAGCTAGAGGTTTTTAGAAAATACCAAAATGTTTACATAAGAATAGAAGTAAATCTGTGATCTTCTCAAGAGAGAGAATAAACATGAGTAAATCTATTGTGATTTCTGTGAAACACAATTGCATATGAGACTGGATACATATGGTAAAACATTAGGGCTTCTTAACTCAGAGGCCTGGCTTGGACAAGTAGGGAACTGCTCATCAAACTAAAGGGAAAGAAGCAAATGTATAGGCAATGGAAACTAGGACAGGTGACCTGAGAAGTGTATAGAGATGAAGTTTCATTGTGAAGGGTTGGGGTGAGGAAGGCCAAGGTGAAGCTGGTACTGAACCTGGCAAGTTATGCAAAGAATAATGGGAAGGGCCTTTACAGGTATGATAAATTAAAAAAGGATGGCCAAAGAAGGTAACCATCCTGATAATCAGTGCTGGAAACTAGAAACAACAGATGAGGAGAAGGTTAAGTTACTCAACAATCTTTTTGCCTCAGTCTGCAGTGACATACTCTCTTTCCACACGTCTCAAGTGTATGGATGGCAGCATAGGGACTTCAATGTATTTTTTGGATCAATTCTGAGCATTGAAAGTACATCAACGGTTGGAGTGAGTCCAGAAGAGGTACACCAAGTTGCCTAGAGGGATGGAGCAACTCTCTTGTGAGTAACGGTTAGGAGAATTGGGATTGCTCAGCCTGGAAGAGAGAAGGTGACCTAATTGTGTCTTTCCAGTACCTAATGGGAGTCAACAAGAAAGATGGACAGGGACTTTTTACAAGAGCATGGAGTGACAAGACAAGAGGGAGTGGCATTAAACTGAAAGAGAGTAGGTTTAAAGTAGCTGTTAGGAAAAAGATATTTACTGTGAGGGTGGTGAGGCACTTAAATGTTGCCCAGAGAAGCTATGGCTGTCTCATCCCTGAAGATGTTCAAGGCCAGATTAGAGGAGGCTCTGAACAACCTGGTCTAGTGGAAGGTGTCTATACCCATTGCAGGGGGGTTGGAACTACTTGTCTTTGAGGTCCCTTCCAATCTAAACTTTTCTATGATCCTATGATTTTCTCAAGCCCCGTAGATCTAGTTTTGGATCTGCATGTGTAGTTATGACAGGTCAACAGTTCTCATTAGAAACCAAACTATAGTCTGCTGCAAGTGCAAGTCCCATGTTTTTTTTGTGTGGAACATAAGCCAGACTGTAATATGAGAAGAGAATTCTTTGAACAAACTCCCAGAAAGTGCCCTGGATGAAGCTGTCCAGAGTGTGTGAGATTTGGAGGGAGTACCAAAAGCAGTGAAAGTCGTAGTCTGTTCCAAAATATGGTGGGAAGTAAATGCTAAAGGTGTAGTCTGTGTGTAGATGGTGGATATGAGGCCCAGAGGAATTAGACAGAGTCATGTCTTTCTGCTCTTCATTATTACCCTTGAATTAATATCCTCCTATTTTTTTTTTCTTTTTTAGGAGCATTTTAACTGATTTGAAGATAAGACATATTTCAAAGGATTATCAGAGCAAAATGAAAC
>VYZQ01059312.1:0-34932 GCA_013400655.1 Mystacornis crossleyi
AAAAACACCCAAAACAACAAATCTTGACTGTGTAATCTGAATCTTCATCTCAAGATCTAATTGTTGAGGGACTGGCAGCATCCCAGGTAATCGATAATGAGATTTAGAGTCTCCTACTGCCAGTCACTGGCTTGGCCACAGACTGATGGGGCACAGCTTTGCTCTGAGCTTAGAGGAGTTGCTTGAGATTTACCAGTTTAACTGAGACAGCGAATGGGCTCTGTGCTGGCAGCAAAAAGGAGTTATTACCACAGGGAGCTATTAGAGAGGTAATAACCTTCTCATACCCAAGTGGACAAGTTTCCCTCTCTCTTTCACACATACGCATCATCAAAGTTGGTGCAAGTTTGCTGCCTTCCCATTGTGTACAGAAAGATGAAGGCTAGCACAGGAATGGTGAATAAGAAATACCAGCCCTCCTGGTTCCTTCAGGTCAAGATTGAGATGAATTAGCTGGCAGAAAGGATGCCTTGTCCTGCCACTGCCTTTGCAGCTGTTGTTCTGTGGATGGGGAGTATTTCAGCAAGCCTGGAAGCTTTCATGAACACTAAAATGATCTTTAAAGGTGGATGTAAAATCCCTTTATTATTTGGTTGTTTTTCCAAAATCTTACACAAACCCCCAGGAAACTCTACTGTTTGCCCTCATAAAAGTAGCTCTGACAGTAGTCTCAGCATGTTTATTAACTAAAATCGAGCCTTCCAAAGAAATTCAGTTTTCATCTTCGTACCCTTTTTGTCAAATAAAGAAACGCTTCGCCTCTCCGGTGTGACTTTTGGTCTACCTCAGCAGCTCATCCTCTGGCAACCCATGTGGTTCGTTTCGGAATCCTCCCGAGATGTGACCAGCCCTGCGGAGGGGAGACCCGGGGCTCTCTCCCATAGCCGGGGGGCTGCGTGGGGCCCGAGGGCAGCAGCTGGGGCGGGGGATTCCTCGGGAAGGAGGGCGGGGGGCGGCGCAGGAGGGCGCAGCTCCCCGGCACCAATCGCCTCCCGCAGGTCCCCGCGGCAGCGTTAGCCCCGCCGCGATACCTACGGGCAGCCGAGCCAGGGGCAGCGGCGGCCACTTCCAGCGGGCAGCTCTGGGGAGCGAGGCGGCCGTGGGGCTCCCTCCTCCTCCTCTGCCTCCTCCTCCTCCTCCTCTGCCTGCGGCCGCGCAGCCCCCCCAGCCCGAGCCTCTCTCCGCAGCCGGAGACAGGAGCGAGTGGCAGCTCCCTCCGCGGCAGCGGAACGGGGCGGCGCGGGGATGTGAGGCGCGCACCGGGCGGAGGAGGGAAGTCCCGTCGCCAGGAAGGCAGTCGGAAGCTCCTCCACACTGCAAGGTAACCCGACCTCTCCTTCGCGGACTTTTTCTTCTGCTTTTTTACTTTCCCCCCTCTTCCCCCCTCCTTTTTTTTTTTTTCTTTTCTCTTTTTCTTTATTTTTAATTCCTTTATTTCTTTCTTCTTTTTCCCCTTTCCTTTTTTTCTTTTAATTTTCTCTCCTTTACTTTTTCTTCTTTTTCTCCTTAGGTTTTTAGTATTCTTTTAATCTTAGTTGTTCCTTTTATTTTTTTTTTTCTTCTTCTTTCCCTGGCTGTCCATCCGCAGTCAGAGGGCGAGGAGGGGACGGTGGGGAACGTAGCGAGCCCACACCGGGTCGCTCTGGAGTTTGGCTGGGACAAGCTTCCCCCCGCTCCGCAGGTGCTCTTCCGCAGCGGCAGGACCGGGCAGAGCCGGGCAGGGCAGGGCGGAACGGAGCACGGAGCGGCCCGGCGGCGCGGCTGCCCATCGGGAGAGAGGAGCAGGTCAGAGAGACGGAGAGGGGGCAGAAAGAGCCGCCAGGGGCATGGAGCGGCTCCCTCCAACTTTCCCGGGGCGGGGAGCCGCCTCGGAGATTTCGGCGGAACGAGATAAAACTGTGGGAGAAGGTGTGCGTGCGTGGATGTGTGTGGATGCTGTACAGCCGGAGATGGAAACTGTCCCCCCCCCCTCCCGCCTCCCGCCCCCTCCTAACACTCCCCGAGGAAGAAGCGCCCCCCCGTTCGGGGGTGTCCGGGGGCTCCGGGGCTCGGCGGGCGCTGCGGGAGCGGCGCGGAGGGGGTGCGGGGGGACACAAATGGTAAAAGATACGGAAGGAAGAGACCCAGTGGCTGGGACATAAATCAGGCAGAATATATGGGGAGTTGATGAGAATAGGTCTTTTCACCCTTAAAAAAAAAATAGCCACTTTGGAGGAGAAAAAGGAGGCTGATTATTGGCATCCAGCTCTGAAACCCAGGCAGCTGATGCTGAAGGGAGCCAAAGGGAGCAGTTCTTCTTGGTTTAAAAACAGCAAGACAGTCTCTGCCAAAGATTGCTGTAAACACTGAATAAAGATTTCATTGTGGCTTGGTGTGACTGGAATAATTAGGCAGTTAATTGTTTATTCTGATCTTAAAGTGCAGTAATCAGTAGTGCACAGTAGGAAAAATACGGGGGAAAGGGAGGAAGAATAGCAATAGGAAAATGATAGGAAAATGTATCACTTTTTCCTCTTCCGCAGTTTTTCTTTCATGTGAGTTGATTTTTCTTTGTGTGTGTGTGTGTATGTGAGACTGGGAGCACGTGGGTCCCAGTCTATTTAGATAGAGAACACCTTTGTAAAGCTGGGGTGTAATTGTGCTTTTGCTGCCACTGTGTCAGTATTATTTGGGGCTGGACAAAATCAAATTATGATACTTAAAGAAATCCTATTTTATGGAAATGAAATCTGAAGATGCCTGGAGAATGAACATCTTAACTAGATTGACTAATACCAATTAATGCATTTTACTTATGTGTGCACTTTATTGCCAACTCAGCAGGGATGAAAGCTAATGGTGCCAGCTTTTGTGCTGCTCTAAGACATTTCTCAAGCAGTCACACAAGGCTTTAATGTTAAACTGTTTCGAGTTTTTAACACTGTGATTGTGTCCCTGTTCAGCCCCAAGTTCCTTGCAGTGGTGATTCTTTCATGGCAATCTAATGAAATGATCTCTTGTTACACTGTGTTAGCTATTCCCTGTGACACAGCAGGCAGATACAACCTGCGAGTGTTTGTACTGGAGGTGGTGATAAGTTGCCGAGAAGGATGCACTTATAAGCAACAGAATATGAGTTACTGATATTAACTGGAAGATGGCACCCTAGGCAAAAGGTGTTTTGCCTTCCATATAGCATGTTTTTCCATATAAACACACATTCCTGTTAAAGAAGCATACAAGTGAATGAACCATCAGAAAGGATGGAAGGATGTTGTGTTTAAAAAGAAAAAGAAAAACCAACTTCAAAAGCAGTCCATAGTCATTTAAGCAAGGTAAAAGAATTTCTCAAAGTCTAATTGTAAAGGAAACAGTCTTATCATTCGTATAACTGCCTTGACTTCACAATAGTTGCATGAAAGACTCATTTGGCTTGGAGACCTCTATATAGCCTGCACATCCATCATAAATAAATAGATAAACATCCTGTAATTGGGCAAGGTTTTAAAAATAATTCAGTGAAGTATAATTTCTGTCACTGCACATGCAGAAAACTAGGAGCTACCCATCATTAGGGAAAAAAAAAAAAGGAAGGAGCTTTCATTCAGCTCTGTAAAGTAAAGCAGTTTGTTATATTTTGTTGGAGCTGCGTTTGCTGAAGGTTTTGACCTGTACTTTCTGAGATTTTTGTGGAAAGACAGGAGGCGAAAACATGAGGCATGTTGTCCATCTAACAGTACAAAACTAATATAAAACACTGCAGTCTTCTCTTAGGTCATAGAGTGTAGAAGAGCAAGGAGAGAATGATGGCTCCAGAATGGCAAAAACATCTCTTAACAACTGGGTTTGTAAGGGCCAATGTTAAGATCCACTTTACAAGCATTTTTATTAAGCTGTTGAATGTGCTCTGTCCTACTACGGTGATACTCAATATTCAGTCTGTGAAGAGTATTCCTGGTTTAACAGCAATCTGTGCTGAAAGAATGTCTGCAAGACATTTACCTACTGCTACAGTCTGGAGGGGGATGTTGCAAACTTTATTTGCACCTGTGTAGTCCGAGAAACCTAGGGATGTTCCACTTTCTTACAAAAATCCAAAAAGTGTAGTGACAAGTGATCATATACGGGACTCTGCTGAAGTTTCTGATTATGTTCTGATTGACGTTCTGTCAAAGAATGCTTCAGAAAATTTGCATAGTGTAGCCCTTGCACAAATACCATGTTAAAGTCTAGAATAATTTGAAAATTGCTAAAAAGATTTTGAGAAGAGTCTGAAATGCAAGTGACTCCTCATTTCTATAATAAAATGCATTGAAAACACACTTCGGTCATCACAGTGAGTTTGGTAAGAGGTCTTTCTTGCATTGTTATAACATGTGTAGCAAAATACAGAGAGGATTATAAACATTTATTCGAGAAAAATATTTCCCATCAAATTGTAGTTAAAATCCTGGGTACTATCCTATACTTATCCTTAATACAAACTTATACTGTTTGAAATGCATAGTACATCTTCATAATAAAATTGCATTGTCACAGACATAATTGTTATTCATAACAAGTAGTCTCACAAACAGATTCCATCCCTTTAAGTATTGAGTCTCAGTCAGGCCAATTATGACTAAATTACTGCATGTTCTCTCCTGTATCAACTAATTAAAGGGTAATTAATAAAATGATAATTTCATTGCATGGCAGTGTCTACATCTGGTTGTCATGGCAGAGATTGTTTGACATATGGTTAAATGGTCAGATACTACATTGTATGAATGCAACATTTGCACAGAACACCTGGCAAGCCAGAGGAATTTTAACCCTTAAGACATGAGTTTCAAGAATCTGTGTCAATGTGTTATTACACTGGATTGCTTAGTCTCTCCACCTAGTCTTCTTACGCCTTTAAGAAAATTTAGTTCTCCAAGTTAATTTAAGTAACTCTCTTGGGGCGGGGGAAGAGTGGGTAGACAATTTGGGATTTTAGATTGGAAATGAAAGATAAAATAGTACTGACTTTTCTGTGGGAAATAAAATGGGTGGTTCTAAATTAACTTCTGAGAGGAGACACTCCATTGGCTCTTGTATTACTGGGAGCTTCCCCTTTTCATAAAATCAGGCTGAAATTAGCATGGCGACAAAATTATCTTTTTTTTTTTTCCTAGATACAGTTTTATGCCAGGATTAAGGCTGAGATTGTGGTCACAAAAGCATTGAAAAATCTGCATTGCAGCCTTCCCTCACTCTACCTGTCGTATGTAGATAAAACAAGACTTACGTCCTCAAGAAGAATAACCATAAAATTCACGCATGCTAAAGAAATGAAACAATCTTTTATCAAGTCAACAGATTATATGAATAAACAATTCTCTTTAGGTAGCTGTTGTACGAAATAACATATGCACATACTCTGAAGTATCAGTGGTTGAATTTCTCAGGGCAGCCCATACATAGGATTTTATACATATCTTAAAAGAATATATATTAAGCCTCAACATTGCCTTGAAAATTTTCAATCACTGGTGTTTCAAAGTATGCAACAGACTGTATGTCTGTCCTTTAAAACATAAACTCTAAGTAGCGATTTTTTAACACTAACTAAATGACAGTTTCTTATCTAGTCTGGGTCAAGCTGAATCCCTCATAAAACTAAAAACAAGAAATGAAGCAACAGGCATAATGTTTTCCTTCTCTTTAGAACAAAAAAAAAAAGCTTAAATAGCTAGTGCTTTTTCCCAAATTGAGCAAAGTAGAAAGGATGTAGTAAACTGCAGGAAGACATGAAAGTCTGTCTTTTCCCATGCAAACGATCCTCAATGAACAGTTCCCCCAGTGAATAGTCGGGGTCGCTCATCACCTCGTGTGGTCAGGTGCAGAGCATGGCCCGTGGTGCTTATAAAGCGCTGTTTGTCTGTCTCTCTGAGAGCCTGAGTCCTGCTCCTTGAGAATTTCCAAGCGCACGGATCCCCCTCATTTTCATTCTACTCATGTAACTCATTAACACCTGGAAAATCTTTTATAGCATTTAACTGCATCAGATGCACTGTCCGGCACATGTTTTCTTAATAGGGCTTTCACTGTGGTATTGTCAAAGAGCCCTTATGTCACAGCTGGGAACATGAATCTGTCATGTCAGTGCTGTACCTTGGGTGAGACAGAAATAGTGTATGAGTGTGTTTTATGGAGGAGTCGAACATGCCCATATACTGTGCTAGCGGGGAAGAATGTGAAGCTTGTTCTCCTAAATGGAGATTCAGGCTGGTGCTAGTAGAGTACTTTGTACCATTTAAACACTGCTGCCTCTAAGGCATTGCACTTAAGGAAAGGGAAGTTTGAGGCAAGCAAGACACATCCTAGTATTTTAGTGGTGTAATGCTGCTAGTTAACGATATGTCATCATTTACATTTCAGTAGGAAAAAAAATTGCCAGAGGTTTCTAATTCAACAGAAACAGCCAGAAGTTGATATGAAAGTCCTTACCCTGGGAATATTTGTTTTTAAAACAAGTTTGATTTAAACATATTTGGCAATATAAGAAGAAGGGGAAGAGAAGTAAATGTTTTCTAATTCCATATGGTTTTTGTGCCCATTAGATCACTGTAAAACCCGGCTTTAAATAGATTACTTTGTAGCTCTGTAATCAGAATGCCTTGGGTAATTAAAAAAAGGATAGAACTGTGAAAACTGACAGCAACGCATGTATAAGACCTACTTTTTCAGAGGAATTTTTAACATAGTTACATACATTTCATCTGAAAGTTAAACGCTTAAAATTCAGCAGCTACAACACTACCAAGCATGTCTTGATGGCATTCCAAAAGATAGAGCCCACATTTGAAAAGTGTTTGCAGACTTGAGAAACCGTAACTGTTGTGAAGGAGTTGATGGGGGTCCTCATTTAGAGAATGAATGGATGAAAGGAGCATTTNAGTTACATACATTTAATCTGAAAGTTAAACACTTAAAATTCAGCAGCTACAACACTACCAAGCATGTCTTGATGGCATTCCAAAAGATAGAGCCCACATTTGAAAAGTGTTTGCAGACTTGAGAAACCGTAACTGTTGTGAAGGAGTTGATGGGGGTCCTCATTTAGAGAATGAATGGATGAAAGGAGCATTTCATGCAGTCACAGGCAGTTCCAATTTTTAAACTACTTCTTCTGCTTTGAAAAGCATAAGTATAATTCTTATGCTAAGAAATAAATTCAAGGTACACTACTAAATGTGTTCTGTATGTTAAAAGTGTTTGACTGTGATAATTTTTGTAACGGCTCTTCAAAAACCTAAGCATTCAGGGCTTGATACCCCAAACCACAACCAGTCCAAGCTTAAGCTGGAACCAGTGAAACACACAGGTGTTTGGGTTATAGGGCTGCCTTCTGAATTTCCCTCTAGGTTTTCTCTTTTTTGCCATCTGTGTCATCTCCTGTTTTTTCTAGCAGTGACAGCATTGAGATGCTCTTGTGGGCCCATGCCATTAGTTCATGTCCAAGTCCTCACCAAAGAGGGAAGCAATAGAGCTGGCTAGGGCTGCCATGGGGCCCCTGAGGAAAACATGTGGATTTGGTTCTCAGTAAGGCCTTTCTGTAAATACTTTTACTTTTTTCAGAAAGACTGATGCCCTTCCTGCTTTTGTGCAGATGCCCAATGGAGCAAGCAGTCACTGAATGGTGTAGGTTTGCCCTGTTGGTCTGTACAGCGCCTGACAGCATATTCCAAGAGGTGCTAGCAGCTTTCAGATAGAGAGTGCACTGCAGCTGGATTCTTCTATATAATTCCTTTAGCAAATCAAAGGTAAAAAATGAGTCTGTGTAATTGTGTTGATCCTGGCTGGACCCCAGTGCCCACTAAAGCCACTCTATCCCTTCCCTCAGCTGAAGAGGGGAGACAAAATACAGTGAGAATACAGGTCAAGATGAGGACAGGGGGTATTCTTCACCAATTACTGTCTACCAGCAAAACAGACTCAAGCTGGGGAAATCAATTTAATTTATTACACAGCTCTTCTCCCCAGACTCAACTTCATTCCCAGTTTCTCTACCTCCCTGTGGAAGAGGGGGACAGGGAATTGAGGCTGCAGTCAGTTCCTCATACATTGTCGATGCTTCTCCTTCTTCCTCATGGGAAGGACTCCTAACACTCTTCCCCTGCTCCAGCATGGAGTCCCTCCCACAGGAGACAGTTCTCCATAAATTCCTCCAGCACAGGTCCATCCCATGGGCTCCAGTTCTTCATGAAGTGCTCCAGTGTGGGTCCCCTGCGGGATCAATCACAAATCCTGCCAGCATAGGCTGCCTTCACCATGGGCACTCTACATGTGTCCACAGGTCCTGCCAGGAGCCTGCTCCAGTGTGGGCTTCCCATGGGGTCACAGCCACCTTTGGGCATCCACTTGCTTCAACGTGGGCTCCTCCAGGGGCTGCAGGGCCACAGCTGCCTCACCCTGGTCTTCCAGGGGCTGCAGGGGAATCTCAGTACCAGTGCCTGGAGCACCTCCTTCCCTTCCTGCTTCACGGACCTTGGTGTCTGCAGGGCTGTTTCTCGCACATGTTCACACTCTCCTCTCTGGCTGCTGTTGCTCAAGGGTTTTTTCTCCCCTTCCTAAGTAAGTTATCCTGGAGGTGGTGCCATCGTTGCTGATGGGCTCAGCCTTGGCCAGCAGTGGGTCCATTCTGGAGCCAGTGGACATTGGCGTTAATGGACATGGCAGAAGCTTCTGGCAGCTTCTCCCATAAACACCCCTGTAGCGCCACAGCTACCAAAACCTTGTCACTCAAATCCGATATAGTAATTAACCTTTGTACATGCCTAGGTATTGTGAGACACAGTTAAGGGCCCTTGCAATATGTCACTGTTACAGCGAAGAAAGTTAAGGATTGAGGGAAAGGCTTGACTACAAATTTTCTTGCCTCTATGAGTTTAATTTAGAATTGCAATCATGATGTAACATAAATTAAAATAGCAGTAGTAGATGGCTAGTTGGCAAATCTCTTAAGAATAATATAGGTACTTCACTAGATTAGGAGTACATTCTATGTGCTTAGCCCATTGCTGAAATTAGTCTATTTTTTAATTTTAAGATACTTTTGAAGAGGAGAGAAAGGCTTTAACAGGTGAAGTTATGGTGACTCTCTGTGTGAACTATAAGAGTGACTTCTGGAAAGGAGAGCTTTCTTAATGAAAAGAAGCATTTCCCTTCAAATAAAATTTGAAGTTTTGCCCCAAGCATCCTCCAATCCATGCATAATCTAGAGGACATTAACCATTAAAGTAAATATTATGTATTACTTGACCTGCAGGTGTAATATATTAAGGCTTCAGAGCAAAAATACGTTTTTAAGGAAGAGAGTGGAGAAATAAAGAGGAAATCTGCAGGCCTTGTGAAGGACCTATGAAGGACATACAAATGCCTTCCCAGAAAGGGAAGTATGTGAAGACTGTATATCAGTGGTGCCTGTGTGTTTTAATCGGACGCTAAGTTTCTTTCAATGTCAGAGGAGGGCTGCATGCAGCAAACAGCTGCCGTATCTCCTGAGAGGAGCTGCTGCTCTTTCTCCTTCAGAAAGTGATATTGAAACGGGCAGTCTCCATGCAAAGAATGCATGAGGAGTGAGCACAAGCTGGTAAATTTATTCTAATAGCAAGGTTAAACATCATCTTTTCTGGGCACCCTAGGAGGAGATCCTGTAAAATGACTAGTGCACGTACTTGATAATGACAGGGAGAAGGGCAGCCAGGCCTGTTGGAAAGGCAGCAGTCAGCTACTGACATTATCAGACCGGCTCTGTGGCCCACAGCCCTGTACACCTTCTGTCTTGGAGACGCTCCTCAGGAGGAAGGGCCACGAGGAGCAGCTCTGGTAGAACAAGTTCCACATTAAACACTTGTAGCGGAGGAGGCGCATAGGCACAGTGCTGCAAGGAAGAGCTGAAATCAGCCTTCAAGCAGATGACAAGAGAGGATCTGTCAAACCAGCCTTCAAGAGGACAGAGAGCATGCTGAGAGAAAATGACGATAATAGCAACAAAACCTTGAGGAGACTGAACAGAGAAAGAAGCTGCGGGAGGGCAAGAAAACAGGATTTGTATAGTGAGGCAGACAGAAAGAAATGACAAATGTCTTCCTTCAGCAACAGAGACAAAAAAGGGCAGATCTGATAGGTGGCAAATATGGAATTTGGCCCTCGCTTGGATAGAGACTAATACATAAAGAAGGCAAATAACTGTTCCACAGGGTTGTAAATGAGCATGGCAGAAAGCAGAGGAGTTTGTGGTAACAGATAGAGATTGCAATAACAGCACCTGGATCCCACAAGAAGTCTGCGGGGTGAGTAAAGAACACTGGAGGGAGGGGTTTAAAGAAATCCTATTCCTAGATTTGCATGTGGTTTCAGGTTGTAGCTCATCAATATGCCAAGAGAAAGGTGTCTGTCAGCAATGTGTTGTAGATATAAGGGCAATATACAAAATGTAACCATTGTATAGAAATGTTGGTGTGAACCATGGCTAAACCTTCGGTGTGTAGTATAGACTTGGGAAAGGTGAATCCTCATGAGGGTGAGCTCAGCAGTGCTGCTAAGGGCACTGTGTTAAATGTGCTATGGTGGAGGATCCACTCTTCCAGGTGGGCTCCTGCTGTCATGTGCCCATGGAACATCTCAGCATGAAGTGGAGGACTAAGGAACTGGATACTAGATTCAAATGTGTAGAAGAGATAATGGAAGCAAAGGAAAAAAGGAAAAGAGCGCAGCTCAACCCTGAGCTGTCAGTCTCCGCCTGTCTGTTTTCCTTGCCAAATGTTTGGCCCATGTAGCTGTTCAAGTGCCCTCCTTTGCTGTCCTTCTGCTCTGCGCAAGAGAAGGAGCTCCCATTAAGGACTCATTTGTATTACAACCTGCTAAATAGACGACTGTTAGTGAGGCAGTGAATCAACCTTGGCTAACAGCAGTGATACTCAGTATAGCTAATAACTTTTCCCTACTACTTTTTGCTATCTCCACCTCATTTGTTTCTCACCGTTGGGAGAAAGAGCTCCATTGCATTACCTCTGTAGTCCCTTACTGGGCTGTAAAGGTGTTTATGCAGGAAAAAACATATATGTTTGCGTGGCAGGTAGGTGTTAATTTTTAACTACAAATTCCCAGCCTCAAGAAATGCATTCTGATTAAAATCTGTTGCCATTTCAATCCTGTTGTCCATCAAACCTTTGGCTATGAAGTCCTTGTTTTGTTGAAATGTCGATAATTACAGTATCAAGAATAAATTACAAGGTGTTCTGTTTCCTTCTTCATTGTGTCAATTTAGTAAAACATCAGAAAAATGTCCATGGATAACCATCTGACGTTGGGTTTTTATGCAGTTTTTTTTTCTCTTTCTTTTCTGAGTGTTTAAGTGTTAATACCTTTGCAGTGGGCAAAAAGTAATTGTCCCAGGAGAGCATGGCTAAGAGTTTTGAAACTACTGTAGGATCTGGACACTTAAGTTCCCATTATTTTTAATGATCGCTGAGCATCCGAATTCCCCATGTAGTTACAGTTACCTACCAAATTTTCCTCAAAGAGTTGGTGGAACAAAACTGGTTTTATTCTGAGATAAATTGCCTTCTTTTCTCTGGGAACTTACCAAGTTATTTATTGAAGAGGCAATTACCAAATGTCATAACAGATTTGACTTACTAGCTGTAAATAGCCAATCTATCAACCACCGCACACATTTAAAAGCATTTTTAGGTCTGCTGGTCCTCTTTAGGAACTATCTAAAGGGGACTGAACCACTTAACTTCTGATTTAAGATATCACCCTATGCAGGATGATTGTTTTATTGGAAGACCACCCTGCATTGCAGGGCTCCAGGAGAGTTAGAAGAAAGTCTGTTTTCTGTGTTAAAGTTAGGTATCTTCTCTGGCTAAAGAGATCTCTCCTGTTCTGTATGCTCATGGGCTATTCAGACACTGAAATCACTGTTTTGATAAACTTCTTTCCGTAATAATTTACTCACCAGGGTACCATTTCACAGTGTTGGCCTGTTACTTGAAGAACATTCAGATGACATGGGGAAGTAAAAATATAAATTAGAAATTTATTTTCTACAGAGATTTTTCTTTGCTGATACTGTATAGATGGAGACTACCCAAAAAGCACTGCCCCCGCTGCATAACCCTACAGCTGATAGTAACTTTAACAGTCATACTGTCCTTTAATGCTCACCATCTCCTTAAAGATACGAAACACAGGGTAATGTAATGCTGCATAATTGAATGTTCAGCTTTAGAAAATTTCCCATCAATGAAGAAAGGGTAGAAAGTGGGTGTTTTTTGGAAGCTTAACACTAGATGAAAGTATTTAGAATGGAGATAATATCAGTGAACTGCAAAGGAGGATGCATTTGCAAATTCTGTCCATATTGACCAATAAACAATTTATGGAGAGAACACAAACAAACCGTTAGAATATTTTAAGATCATAGCTTCTGACAAGTATACTTTATTTATGACTTTGCAGTACATTCTTCTCCAGTAATGTTTACAGGAAGTAAAAAAGAGAAAGGGGGAAGATGCAGTGTTCACAGTGTTTACAGTGTTTTATCCTCTTGTCCTCTGCCATGTGTGGGGTATTGTCAACATCAGTTGATCAGATAACCTCAGTGTTCCTGTCTTATATAAAACCCTGGAACTAGAAAAAAGTCACAGATGTGACATTAAATGTTTAAGGAATAGCACTGCAAAAAAATTGCGCTCCTTTATCTGAAACTTGTGCAGTACTGCTGTCAGTAAATGAGTGCTGCAGGCACAGCCAAGTGAGTCTGGATGAGAAAGGAGGCAGAGATGGGGTGAGATAAGTGTCCAGCGTTAGCACAACTTCTGCCACTGTTAGACACTATTGCCAAAGCCAAAGGTTCGAAGTCTGATGGGATTATGTGCCTAGATAAGAGCAGTGTTTGAGTTTAGCTTCGAATCTGCTGATACGAGAGGGATTTGGTAGCTTTTGTCCACACAGGGATCTGAGTGCTTGAGGAAATACATAAGGTTTAGGTTTCTGAGAGTGAATCACCAGACAAAGGTAAAACTTCTACTATTAGTTATAATTTATGGTTTAGAGGTGCCTGCAGGTGCTAGGTAATATGCAGATGCCCCTGCAGTACAAACACGTAGGGCACAGTGCTCCAGTGAAGTGTTTGCAGTCCAAATACCAAAGCTGGGAGATCACAGTTCTGTTTTGTCAATGCTTAGATTTCAAAATCATCAGGTTTTAGAGGGAAACCAAAGCCTTTAGAAAATGCTCAGACAAAAGACCTGTCAGAGCAATCACATTTAGTAATGAAGAGGTCAAGATTGTGATTTGTGTCTCAAAGTCACAAGAAAAAGCCCTGATCTGAGAAGTCTTTTCCTGGAAAATGGTGAAGCTCGTGTGTTTCTGGTGAAAAAAAATANCTATTAGTTATAATTTATGGTTTAGAGGTGCCTGCAGGTGCTAGGTAATATGCAGATGCCCCTGCAGTACAAACATGTAGGGCACAGTGCTCCAGCGAAGTGTTTGCAGTCCAAATACCAAAGCTGGGAGATCACAGTTCTGTTTTGTCAATGCTTAGATTTCAAAATCATCAGGTTTTAGAGGGAAACCAAAGCCTTTAGAAAATGCTCAGACAAAAGACCTGTCAGAGCAATCACATTTAGTAATGAAGAGGTCAAGATTGTGATTTGTGTCTCAAAGTCACAAGAAAAAGCCCTGATCTGAGAAGTCTTTTCCTGGAAAATGGTGAAGCTCGTGTGTTTCTGGTGAAAAAAAATATGTTGGTTTTTTTTTTTTTTTTACTTGAAGAGAATCAGTCTAGAAAACCAAAATTCTGTTGAACACAAGGCAGAGTGAAGGTAGAACAAGCCCAGAAAACAATGTGGGCCATCAAGGAGAAAGGCAAGAGAGAAACCAAACACTTGGGTCAGCCCCCTGGTTCCCAATCCTGTACCATGAATTTGCCATGCCAGTTCACCATCCATTTCCCTCTTTTCAGCCTAGGCCAGGGTTTCTGAGACGTGGGCTGCAGTCCCTGGGATGCGGAGGGCAGCAGCCCTCTTTGCTTTGGACACCCACCAGTGAATCCACATGCTCTGTGCAGGCGTACAGCCCGCTGTGGCAGGCGTCCCTTTGGACGTCTCAATGTGTTGGGATGAGGCTGCCACACCACCCCATAGCCAAGGAGGGCTCCTTTTCTGGGGAGACCCTCTCCTGTCTGAGCACCACTTTCTAGGGCAGCATTGCTTCCATTGCTTCCATTGCTTCCATTGCTTCCATTGCTTCCATTGCTTCCATTTCACTGTTGTGAAAATCCTGGAGCAGAAATAGTAAGGAGGCCCTTAACAGTATCTTCTGCTTTAAGAGATACCCTGACAGTGTTGGTTAACTAGACAAGTGTGCCTCTAACAAACCCAGCGAGCTTGATAAATGGTTCTCTATTAATATCCTAATTTTGCTGGATCTCATGAGCAGCTTTTGGACTTCAGAGGCAGAAAAAGATGTCTTGAAAGATGGCCCTTACAAGAAGCTAATTGCATGCAGGGTTTTCAGAAATATTAGGTCAGTTCCTGTTCAAAAGTTGGGTGCCTGTTCTTCTTTAGTGGCAACAAAATTAATTCTTCTGGGCTTGGGGAGAAAAAGGAGTACTTTGATTTTTACCAGTTAATGTACTGTTGAATCTTACTTCAAATAACTTCAGAATTTTTTAAGTTTTCAAACATTCCACAAAGGAAAGGATATAATTTCAAGGACAAAGGATGGTGTAAAATAATTCCAACAAAATTGATTGTGTTGGAAGCACTGTGTTTATATGACTTTTGTAAAATTCTGCTTTTTTAATGCTAATATTTCAGCAGCAGAGAAGAAATATTGCAGTTGAATTCTCTTATGGACACATACATAAAAATACTATTTACACCAGTACAACAGTGAAAACAATGTAATTTAAGTGGGGAAAGATCTTTCCCCATAGGGCATGTTTTAGTTCTAATTACAACCTATCTATCTTAAAGATGCAGGATTTACTATCTAAGGACAGACTGGTGTCTGGGACAATGGCCCATGTCAGTATTTCAAAGAAAGATGTAAAAAACTTTTACAATATGGCATGTGTCTATGCTACTCCACTCTTTAATACAGTAATGCAAGCTCACTGGTTTCAGTGGGGTTATGCTGGTGAAATGAGAATACATTTCGCTCAAAGAGGGTCTGAGCTTTCTTTGTAGAAAGGAACTGATTTTTGGTTGCTTGATTGTCTCTGATTTATTTTTTCCCCACCACCCTCTGGTTTGGTCATTCTATCCATCCTGGTAGACCTTGCACAGATTCCCAATGAGGTCTCTACCTTATTAAAAGTTTTATAGAAAAGTGTTCCAGTGTGCTTCTTGGTCTCCAGGTGTAAAATAATTTTTAAAATCAATATTGCTATTAAAAGAATTATGAAAAGAATTGCTTCTAAAACATGCTTTTAAAACTTGAGGCTGTCAAGAAAGATTCATCTCAAATGCTTTTCAAAGTCCCTTCTTATTTACACATCACACTGAGCTTCTAGCTTGATACTAGTCTTCTTACCTGATGTTCTGCCTTGATAGTCCCACTCAAAGGATTCAAAAAGCAAGCTGTAATAAAACAACTAGGTTTGATCACTAAAGTGTCCAATTAAGTATTTTTCTGTTGTTCATTAAATTTGAAAATGTTCATAGGGAAAATAGACCTTTTAGTAAAATGCTTCACAGGAAAATCTGGCTTGCATATATATTTTGTAATTGGGATGAGATATTGCGTTGGTGTGAAGCATCTTGGGAACAGCCGCACCATGAGATTCTCATGCTTGGTGGGGTTCTAATTCTGGCTGGGGAGAGGGATCTATAGGTAGATTGAGACAAGTGGGTCAGGAATATCAGCTCCTGGTTGTGGCCCTCTAAAATTGGAGTGAAGGAGCAAGATCATCACACCCCTCTTGCTCCTTAACACTAAACATTTTATTTCTAAAACTTAAAGATGACTCATATCATATCATAGATGTTAAAGTTTTTGCCTTTTTAAACTGATTTTTTAAACCTCCATGGAAAGATAAACTGCATTATTTGGGCTTTTTAGCCTGACTTGGGAGAAATGCCAAATGCTATAACTTCTTGCAAGATGGAAATTCCGTTTTTCAATCTGATATAAAAATTGTATGATCATAGTAAATATTCTATCTTAAATCTCTTCTAAAAGGAAAAATAATAGGTACCACTACATTTCTCTCAACAATCTTAGCTAATCTAGATTTCATAGTTGCAGTGAGGTTGTAGCCATCACTCTGTGTGTGGGTGTGTGTCTGGGGTGTGTGTGTGTGTGCAAGACCAGAGAAATCCCAGTCATCTGAACTTGTGTTCCAAAGTGTCCTTCATGCAGAAGAATATCTTCAATATTAAATTCTTCCAATGCCAGCATTCTAAATAGTGAACTCTGGGAAATGTGTCAATTAAAAATATTATGAAAGGCAGAATAAGTAACCCCAAAAAGAATCTCCATCATACGAAAGGCTTTGAGTATTTGGGAATCAGCCTTTCCCAGTGAGATGAGCCCTTCCAGTGTGATGAAGAGCAGCAAACTCTAAACATTCCTTGGCTAAGGAAAGTGAAAATGACAGTCTCCTAATGCACGGTGAGAGGTCCTGCCCTCTAATTTTTATCCCCCAGACTCATCCAACTAATGCGTTAGTGCTATTTTTTTTTTTGCTGATGATTTAAATTAGATCCTTACACTGCAGTTCTGCCACATATCTGTCTTCTTTCATAGCCTTCTTTTTCCCTGTCTTACTTGATAATGACCCTAAAGTCGGCTTGCTTTTACATGTGCTTTTAGCCTGAGCTCATCCACAGAATTGAAATGTAGAAATACTGTTTCGTGCAGCCTGTAGAAAGCCAAAGACAAGAGGCTAGAAAGGTGGCATGTCCCTTCCTTTTTGTACTTCTTTCCTGATCTAACCTGAAGGTGTGCAATAGCCTTTAAATGTTTCCTGAGCATCCTTGCATCTCTAACGGCATATTTGCCCACTTACATGTTTCAAAACACATTTATAAACTCTCTTCTGTGCTTCCCTGTTTAGAGATAACCCTAGGTTGCATGATGTTAATCAGAAAAGAAAAGAAGAAATAGCCAATGATCGATGAAGTAGGTTATGCTATGTACTGTCCCAGCATGCAATATAACAAAGCAACAGGCCCCTTTGAAATGCTGTGATAGTTAGGCAAGTGCTCAAAGCTGGACTTGAACTGCTTTTACACATGAAACAGACACAATTTTCCAGTGCATTATCATCTCCAGCTCCCTGTGACAGTCTGTGAAGTTTTCACCTTTCTATCAGCTCTAGCAGCCAGCAGGAAGCTGCACCTTCTGGGAAACCAGACTGAGACTTTGGCAATAACTTCCTCAGAAACTAATGACCATTGCAAACCCCACCACCTTCTCCTTCAAAAGCAAGGTCCTGCCTTTGTTTTCCTTCCCAAAGTACCCAGCATGTAGATTTAAAACAACAAAAACAACGTCTTGCCAAAACAAAGCAAAACAAAACACCACAATGCATACTCAGCTGTCCCTTGCGAGTAAGATGAGAAGGAGAACCCCACATGGCAGATGTCGGTTTAATGCCCTACAGGAAGGCAGTCAGATGCTACAGTGGTGTTTGACCCCATGGGGAGCAGGGTAAAACAGCTTCCATGCTCCCCTCCTCAGCAGCGTGAGAAACAGGGACAATGTACAGGTGGAAGCAGTCAAGCTAAAAAAATTACCAGGAACGAGTAACAACACTAAGCAGTCTCCCTGCTTCCACTAGGTCAAATCCTTGCTTTGGAGGATTTAAGGAGGACAGAGCCCCATGCTGGCCGGGGGTTCCACTCCTGTGTGCACATGCGTGTGTGCAAGCACCACCCAGTCTAGTCCAGGCAGTGAACACAGCAAAAGTTCAAAGCTTTTGGATTCCTCTTCATCGCTCTTTTTTAGGGGCTGCGTCTGATCTTTGCTTTTCATCCCTGGATTTATTTGGAAGCATTTCTCTTCCCGTTTCTTCATGTGGCAGGTTGCATGCAGATTCGTTTTTCTGGTATTCAGTGACCGTCCACATCGCTTTGTACTTAGTTTACATCTTCACGGCGGTAATGAAACCAAGACTTGAAGGAATAACTGGATAAACAGGTCTCTCTCTCCAGCTGTCATGTCTAGTTGTGGCAGAAAACTGGTGTTTCATTGTAAAAGATGTTAATTTCAATCTGAGCTGTGGCTGTGTTGAGAGGAGCATAAAAGGAATTCTTGATTATCTATATCAGTACCGTTGTCCCCAGGGACAGGCTCTGAATCTTCAGATCACATATGGCAAGAGTGCTGTGATAAAATATGCATCAATAAAACTTTGCAATTTATGATAATAAAGGAGTGGACAGTTTTATACACTGTGATAATTATTCCTGACTGGTACATTTTCCTTCCTTTCGTTCTTCTGTATGCCGTTGTGTTCTGTAAGCCTTTTCTGCATGTTGTAGCAATGATTGCATCACTGAAACTGCAGGTTCACAAACTGGGGGGATCATCTTGTTTCTAGGTCCACTGACCTGTAGCCATAAGTTCGTTTCCAAAACAGCAGGAATTTGCCATCTCTGGGCAGGTTCTGCAGTGATGTGTCTCCTTCTTCCTCTTCTGTGCATGCACACACACTACATGTAGCATGAATTTCAGAGTAGCTTCCAAAAAGGATCAAATTACATTCCTCTGATCTTTCTTTGCATATCTTATTACTATAATCAAAGAGAGAAGTATACATTTGCATGAAGGTAGCATTTATCCCATACTGCGTGTCACCTGCACTGTTTTAAATGTATTTCATCTAAATAGAATTTTTATTCTTTTGAAGTAGAAGAAATAATGATGTGTTTATACTCACAGGAAGTAAACAGTGGACTATTAAATAACGCCAATATATTATCTGTGACCTTATTTTTTTTCTTCCTCAGCTCATTATATCTTTGGTGGCCGTTCTATGAGAGAGCCTGTCTTCTGCTTTGGCACACTCGACAGCAAGTAATCATACAGCTTGAAACGCATGGCCCGGCAGTACAAACCTCTTGCACGTTTGGGCTCTGCTGACTTCAAAGGGACTTCCACATGCAGTGTTTACAGGCAGCTCCCCTTTACCGAACACCCTCACTGACACGTTTGCACAGCGTCTCGCGCTGTGGGATCCCAGGCTTTACTGGGACATCTAAGCCCTGCTGCAACACTAATAGTCGTTAGTCCCATCTGTCCCGTGTTCCCCTTTTGTTTTTTCATTTCTCAGTATTTTGCTCCAGTTGGCCTGAAGGAAGTAAATCAGCCGCTCTTCTCCTTTTCCAGGCTTATTTCTCCACAATTAAGGATGAGCTGTGAAACTAGGTAGGAGAAACAGCATAGCCATCAAGCTATCTCAAGAATGTTTCTTTTACTCATGCTCACCCCGCTAAATTGTGCGCTCCTGTGCAATGGCAGCAAAGTGCTTATCTTGGAGCATGTGCTTACTTCCTATCTGCTTCAATAGTACTTGGTCACCCGCCCGAGATTCAGTATGTACTCAGAGGTTTTTCATGTCCGCGTACCAAGACCCCCCTCATGAAATCCATAACTATCCAGTCTTGCATGTTCAGCCTTTTCTCAGATTTCTGCAGGTGCTTGAATGTCATCAAAGGCAGTAAGGTTTAGATCATTTGTATAAGTGCTTAAGTGGACTTTGACATCTTTTAAAAGTTCTACTGAATCTGGACCCCGTCTGATTAAAAGAACCCAAACATTTAGCAAAAAGAATAGGAAGGCTATTTGCAAGTACATTTCTTTTTTGTACCGCAGCAGTTAAAAAGACAGAATTTAAAACTATTAGTTCCACATTAAAGAATAATTGGAGATTTAGGTTACAAAAATAATAATTTCTAATTCTACAGATGTAAGGAGAACTGGATGATAAGGCCAGCAGTGAAAACAAAAAGGATCATGTGAGGGGTTTTCTGCCTCTGCACTTGTGTGAATTAATAGGAAATTAAAGACTATTAGAAAGTTGATTGAATTTTCCTTCTTAACTTCTTCATTTTTCATTAAGGTGATCCTAAAAGCAGGTGGCTTTCAATTAGTTTTGTTGACAGTGCTGGCTAAAGTTGTAATGATCCTTGGGAGAGTGAAAGAAAAGAGATTTATTGCAGTAGGGATAAGCTAGGCCAGGCAAAGAGACAGAGTACATAACCACTAATTAACTCATGTAGTCATTAAGAAAAAAAAAAGAAAAGGAGGAAGAAAAAACAATGTGCAACCTGAAAGAGGATTGTAAAGCATCTCTGCACTGCAGATCAGACCCTTGAGCTTTCATTACACTGTGCATATCATATTAGATGGTATATATGAGCCAGTTGCATATAAATCACATTCTCCCAATGTTGCAAGTCCTTGTCACAGAGCATATTTAATTTAACATTGTAATATTTATTTTCTAAAGTTCTAAGTAGGCCAAAACATACCCAGTAAATTGAGTGTTCTGCCACAGCACAGTGCCTGACCTACACTCCAGTAGAAAATTAACCCTAATTCATCTTCATAGTGACCCTATGCCAAACAGCTATTCCAGATGCTCCATTCCTGCCCTTCACTGACTTTGTAAAGTGAAGCTGTAGCGATTTTGACTAATTCAGTTTGGACTTTTAATTGCATCTATTCCATTCATTTGTTTCCAATTAAAACCATCGTGTTGTGGTTGGGTGGCTTGTAAGCAAGCTTTGCTTGGTCTTAGTATCCTTTAGGGACAGGCTTAAGCCAGAAGGCGTGTACGTCTGTTGAAACCATGTCAAATGGAAACTGCTATCTCAGATTTGAACTACAAGGCTTTGTTTTCTGACACAAAGGGTCAAAGTCTGCCTAGTTATTTCCATGTGTCCCTCCCCCCTCTCACTCCCATCAGGATTATTTTAAATTCACATTATGGATGAGCGTTTGTGTGCATATGCACAATTCACTGGAAAACAGAGGCTCTTTATTGTTCAAAGCTTCCCTAGCAGTGACTTGTTTCAGGCATTCCTCTCACAACCATTCACACATCTCTGAAACCAGAGAGATTTCAGTCAATCTGCTAACAAAATCTGTTTTCAGATGCCATGTGGAGAAACTTGAAATGCTTCAAGCATTTTTATTATCAGATTTTTTCTTATTGTTGATAAGAATTAGTAGAAATTGATTAAGAACATTTGTGCTTATTCTGCTATTATTTGAGGAATTAATACTATGTTTTATAGTACATAACACATTAATACTGTGTTTTGTAGTGCATCACAATCAAACTCTTTTTTCTGCTCTTCCCAAGATTAACAGAGACTATCTGATTTCTGTGATGTTTTCTACATGTTTAGAGTTGGGCATATTTGGACTCCAGCTAGGGTGTGAAGTAAGAAGGCTGCAGAAAAGACACCAAGATAAGAAAATCTGAGACTTCTCACTGACCTCTTGCCAGGCAGAAATGAAAATGTTTCATGATAAAATCTATCAAATTTCATGTATCCTGTGAATGCAAATTATTCCTAAGAAGTTAGAGTGTGGAAGGAAAAGATGAAATTTATTTAAATTAATTTTTTTTAACCCTGGATTTATCAAAGTCAGGTAACTTCTGGTTTTGACATGACAGGCACACAAGTAAAGCTTTGCAGTGATTTCTTAGCTCTACTACAACTCTGCTTATGAAGAAAAACTGGACCATATGGGAGCATATGGAAAAAACAGAAGGTTAGTATTTGTGGGAAAGTACCTCCTACAGGTGGCATTGTAATTAACCTTGTGGGTCCTGAGTACACACGTCACTCAAATGTGCACAGGTGCCATGTCCCTGCATGGGACAGGAGCACAGTTCCCATGCCAGGACCACCAGGAGCCACCTGGCCCTCAGGCCACCTTTCCCCGCCATGGATCTGCTGGCAACCCTGCTCCCCCACGTCCCGCAGGCACCCAGTGGCCAAGGTGAAGGGTGGCCCCTCAGAGCTGGGGCCGTGCTGTCAGGTAGTGCTGTGCTCTCCCTCAAACCCTGTGGAAATAGCGGTTGGGAGGCTGCTTTCTCTCACCCCATGATTTCCCACACCCCCTCGTCCTGGCACAATCCCAGTGCCCAGGGTCTTGCCAGCTGGGAGAGGAGGGGGAAGCTGTGCAGCAGTCTGGTTGGCCTCGCTCCTCTTGGTTGCCCTGGCCGTTATCAAAGGGCTGGTAGGATGTGACATAGTGGCCCTTTGGCACCCTCCTTCCCATGTTTTGGGCAGAGCTGGGTGTGTCCCTGCATAAGACACAACCTTGTGGCCATGTCTCCTCCAGCCCTGTCAGCAGCTGAGACCATGCTGACTGTGCCCTGGACATCTTAGCGTAGGGACAGCAAATCAAAATGAGGAGTAGCCGTATACACAGAGGATCATGTGCCTGGGACATTGACATCTATGTTAGGGGAATAGGTGGAGCAAATGTGTTTGGGACTGTGAGCTCAAGAGAGAAAATAGGAAAAGGTGGGATGGGATCAAGCTTGGACAAAGAACTGGATCCATGTTTTCCCCCCCAGCATGACTGCCAAACACATTTCATCAAGAATTACTGGAGAGGACACAAACTGAAGTGGATTGAGAACTGGCTGAACAGCAGATCCCAGAGGGCCATAATCACTGTCACAGGATCTATTTGCAGGCCTGTCACTGGTGGTGTCCCCCAAGGTTCAATTCTGGGCCCAGTATTGTTTAACTTGGTCATCAGTGACTTGGATGAAGGGGCAGAGGCCTCCTCAGCAAGTTCACTGATGGCACAAAGCTGGGGGGAGTGACCAATACCCCAGAGGGCTGTGCAGCCCTTCAGAAGGACCTCGACAGGTTGGAGAGATGGAGATGGGCAGAGTGGAACCTTCTGAAATTCAGCAAAGGCGAATGCAGGGTCCTGCACCTGGGGAAGAATAACCCCAAGCACCAGGACAGGCTGGGCACTGACCTGCTGGAAAGCAGCTCTGCAGAGAAGGCCCTGGGGGTCCTGGTGGACAACAAGCTGTCCATGAGCCAGCAGTGTGTCCCTGAGGCCAAGAAGGCCAAAGGTATCCTGGGGTGCATTAGGAGGAGCATTGCCAGCAGGGAGGTGATCCTGCCCCTCTGCTCAGCCCTGGTGAGGCCACATCTGGAGAGCTGTGTGCAGTTCTGGGCTCCTCAGTACAGGAGACACAGGGAGCTCCGGGAGCAGGTCTGGCGGAGGGTGACAAAAATGATTACGAGATGGGAGCATCTCTGTCATGAGGAAAGGTTGAGGAAATTGTCCTCCTTCAGCCTTGAGAAGAGAGGACTGAGAAGGGACCCCTTCAGTGTCTGTAAGTGTCTGAAGGGAGGGTGTCAAGAGAATGGAGCCAGGCTCTTCTTGGTTGTTCCAAGCAATAGGACATGAGTCAATGGGCAGAAACTGGAGCACAGGAAGTTCCACCTGAGTGTGAGGAAGAACTTGTTTAATGTGCGGGTGCCTGCACACTGGAACAGATTGCCCAGAGCGATTGTGGAGTCTCTCTCACTGGAGATTTTCCAGAGTCACTTGAATGCAATCCTGTGCCATGTGCTCTGGGATGACCCTGCTTAAGCAGGGAGATTGGACCAGATGATCCTGCGCGTCCCTTCCAGCCTGACCCATTCTGTGATTCTGTGAAGTACATCTTAAATAACAAGAACCAGCACAGTCAAAATGTCCTCACCTCTGAAAAGATTTGAAGCTTTTGCATAGCTTTAATAAATGCAATTTGCAGAAACAGAACAGTGTTTTAAAATAAATTATGCTCACAGAGTCACATGCTGTGATTTATCTTTAAGAATCCTCATGCAGTGTGGTTTATTAAATTTCAACCTGGGCTCTCAACTGTTCAGTTAATGAAGATAATTAATTTGATTATCATTCAATCAGACTGTTTTGTGACTGAAATAGTCCCATATTGTTGCTACAAATATTTCAGTTAGCTTGTATGAAGAAAGCATAATTTTTTTTTTCTGCTTGCTTGTTTGTTTTGTTTTATTTTTGTCCTCACTATCTTTCTTTCTGGCAGTGAGTTGTTTTAAAGTACATTGTGTTGGATTACTAATGCCTTCCCCTAATGCTTTAATGGGTTTTTTTGAGCACACAGTTAATATTCATTCTTAGCTATGCATGCATCTTCTCGTCACATTAGGTGACCCTTTTTTCTTTCTTTTCTCTTCATGTAGAAGATAGAGGAGGAAAAGTGTGGGCACCCTGTGTATTACATTGCAGTTCTTAATGAATATATGTGTATTACTTACTAATTGTAAAAAGCTGTCTGGCTGCCATATACAGAACGAAAAGTGTTATGCATTAGTAGACTACATTTTATTACACTTCTTGGCTACAAAATCATATACTAAGTACATTAGTTTAGAATTAGAGCAGAATGTAAGTACCTAAATACAGTTGATGTGCTCACCCTATTTACTTCTTGTGACAAAACGAGTGGAGTTTGTTTTTACTAGCATCCATTAGATGTACTCTGCTGTAAAAATTCCACAGAGTTCCAGAGATGGAGGTGGCTTTATGTGCCGTCACCTCATCAGGCACAGAGGGCAGCCTGCACACCACTCGTCACGGAGGACCAGTCCAGCCTCGCGCAGGGAGGGAGGTGCTCACTGCACCTCTGACCAGCAAAGGGAGCTGAGTGAGAAGAGGTAGGGACCCTTGTTGGGCCAGATGGTGAAGCTGGGCGAGATTCTGGACCCATAACGTTGCTTCAGCTGTGTCAGCCTGTCTAATGAAGGATACTGATTCTGCTCGCAGGACTTGTTGCGTGACATCAGCACTGCTCTCTGTTACTATACACTGCACTCTTCTGACGAGTTCCTGCAACAACACTGAAATCTCTCTCTGGGGAGCTTGTACACATGTCAGGGTGAGGAAGGCAGAGCAGAATAAAATACAAAAAGATCGGGCTTTTTAAAGTGATGTGGTCCTTTTTCCCTTCCAAGAACAGCTGCAGACTTTGAATCGAGGGTGTTCAAATAATTTTTTTTTATCCAGGATAGAAATTCCACCTTGAACTTCTAATAATAGCTTAGCATGGATTGTTGATTTCACTTATGAAAAAGACCTCTGAAATTGTGTTCAGTCTTGCCTCAAGCCTTCAGGAGTATTTCTTCCCAGTTTATCGAGTGCATTGCAGTGGATGCTAGTAAAACCAATTATTTCATGGAAGTGACTGGTAGACTGCTAGGAAAAGAAAGTCCTTTCTCATCTGCCTAAATGAAATAGTTAGATACCCTGACTTGCTCAGTTCAGACCAATGGGCAATGTTTGCTGCAGAAGGGTATCAGTGAGAGCCTGTGGCAATTGTGTTCCTTGTTTCTTCTTCCTTTGCCTTTCCCCTGCTCTGGAATGGGAATATCTTGGAAAGGTTATGGGGAAAGACTGTGATTGTGGAAGTGCAGAGATGTCGCTGACAGCAGACCTCAGTCATTGTAATGCCAGGCTTCAAGCATGAAATATCTTTTTATAAAGGTAGAATTGAAAATTATCAAATCTATCTTAAGCATCAGGTCTGAATCCAGCTCCACCGAGATTAATGCGAATTTCAGCACTGAATTCCTTTGAAATATTAGGCTCACCAGTGCACATAGGAAAGGGTAGACAGTATCAGTAGACCTCGGAGAAAAAAAGGAGCTAAGCTACATCTTATACTGCTATTATTTATTAATAAAAGCCATTTCCCAAAGAGTGCTGGGTACTGGGGTACAGAAATGTGTAGGAAGATTTAACCCATGCAGCAGAGAGCTTCAAACTCTAAAGCACCAGGTCTTGGTCCCTGTGGAAAGCTTTTGCAAAGAATTGCAAGGTTTTTTTTTCCCCCTTATATTTGACCTGGGCAACAAATTGTCACAGATGTTCTTGTCAGGTTCTGTATGTCACAGGAAAGATGTGGTCCATTCTTTTTCCCAAAAGCTCCATATCCCACATATAGAGTAGATAAAAATGTAATTTTTTTTCTTCACTTTTTTACGCTGTTTACTGTTTCGCAAATTTTCTTTAAATGCCATTCAAGTATTGTGCATTATATTATTTTGCTTTTAATAAAGACATCAGAACAGTGCTTAATAGGTACTATGGATCAATTTAAAATAACACTGCTTTAGAATTGCTGCAGAAGACACAGTCTTGTATCTTCATTTAGATTTCCATTGCATTGCTATGTTACCGTTGTTATTACATTCAGATAGCATTCACTGTGTGTGTGCTGGGGGAGCAAACAAAAAAGCAAGGTTGATGTTCCTGTGATTTGCGAGCCTGTGTAGAAGCTGTGTTCAGACAAGGTCTACTGGAAAGAGAAGAGTTAAGGCAGCAGTAGGTCATGGTAATTGTATTGTAATATCGGTAATGTAGTTGTTGATAACATAATGGCTTTTCTCTTGAAAGCAGTTACCTGAGAATAAACAGATTACAGTTACTTGTACATTAATTCAGCATTATTAAATGCTAAAGAGCAACTGGAAGTGAGCCTTCAGAAGTTATCTGACTGTAAACTAGAGCATATTTTAGAGAGGCGTTTCTTGTAAAGGCTGTGAAGACAGCTTTGGGGCAACCAAAGGATGTGAAGGCCCAGGCCAGTAGACAAATAGGAGCAGTGCTGATGCAGTAGAAGTTATATAAGGAAGCAGAACAGTTTAGGATGTTTACAGCAAAAGATGAATCTTGAATCCAACATACCTTGAGTGCTGGTACTTTTGCCTCATGAGCTATGTTGTTAACAGTGACCAAAATGTTTGATTTTGAGGGTGAACCAAACCCCCTACATTACAGGCAGATTTTCAAGAGAAACAGAAGATGTGGCTACTTGTCATCAGTTAAAATCAGCCTTTATACACTCTGCTTGTTACTGCAGAATTAATGGGCATGCACATATCTTGCTAAGTTACTTTGAAGTATATTGAAAGGCACATGTTTTATTAATCTAATTCTGCTAAGACTACTTTAAACAAAGTTGTAAAGGAAATGCTAAAATATTTTTTGCTGAGATTATAATAATTTACCTAAGTAACATTGGTAAAGCAGTAGATAATGGTGACAAATGACTATGGAATATTTTAGGCAGCAGAAACCAGGCTTACAAGAATTGAAGTCACTAGGGACCACAAAGGTAAAATAAATTTCCTGACTCTTAAATGCTGAGTTCTATCCCATAGTGAGATGTGAAAGCTCACTGGGGATTTGTTTCATATAACCTCCAAATGAGAATTAAGAGGAGAAACAGTATCATGAAATTTAACAAGTTGTTCCAGGAGCAGCACAATTTAAAAAGCCTGGAGTCATATAGCTTTGTTTCCTATACACATAGATGCCTGTGCCTCCTCTAGAGTAGCCTTCTTGCCTCTGTTGTGGCTCCTGTTGTCTCAGCCACCCTGACAACATCTCAATTTTCCCTCCCCGTGCCCCATCAGTGTCCACACAAAACTAAAGATTCTTTCAAGACCCTGGGGATCTGTTCCATGACAAGGTCCAAGCCACCCGTGTGCTAGTTGTCCAGCCAAATCCCCAGGCTTCCCAGCAGAGGCCAAGGCCAGAGCCACAATTAAGAGAGCAGAACTTGCTGTAGATTTTCTCTCCATGGAATATTCATTTGGCTCTTTCTTCTCTTTGTTGCAGTTTTGTATAATACGTGTAGGGCCCTGATGAGTTCTGTTGCTGTCAGCTCTGAATAAAGCCAGCTGAAACCGGCTGAAAGAACTGAGATTGAAATAGGCCAACAGATTTTAAACTAATTACGGCTAGCCAGGACAGACAGGCAGAAAGAGCCCTGTCTTAAGGAGCGGGCTGTGAGTGTGTGAGCACACAGGGCCCCAGCCTTGAAGGACCCTGGAGACCCATCAGTCTGCACTAGGATTGTGCTTGATAATAGAGATCATCCTGTGTTATGCAGTCCTGTAGAGACGATCCAATCCCACATCTCAAATGGGGAAACCTTTTGAGGGAAAAGGTATTTTATGTATTTTAGTGGCAACAAGATCCTCAGCACTCTAGGCTGCTGCGTGTCCAGAAACCGACTGCTGTTTGCTTGCAGATAAGTTGGATGTGGGCTGTAAATCTGATGTGCTGGACTGCATCTGCAGGGAGGCTGTACCTCCCTCAGGCAGCATGCCTGCCCAGACCCTGCTCCACAGGCAAGGGACAGTCATTCCCTCATGTAGTACTTATTTACTATAGTAGTATTTATCCAGGATCACCGAGGCCCATGGTCCACACTGTCCTTCAACATTCACATGGTGGCCCTGCCATAGACAGAGGGATGGCAAAATTATGTAATTTCTTTATGAGCCCATGCTTTAAATGGTGCAGTCGCTGGGAGGGATCATAGTTTCAGATGGATGAGGGAGCAGAGACATCGGCAAAGCAGGAAAAACCCAGCCTGAACTGGAAACGAATATTCCTCCTTTTTGTTGTAAAATGGAGTGAATTTGGAACCAGCCAATTTAAAAATGAATGTGATGCAACTCTTCCACATGCAGTAAAACCGAGACATAAGCCTGACCCTGTTTTTCAGTAGCACCCTGTCCTCTGGCACTGCCTCTATTCAGTTAAGGACATGCTTAAGAAAATATGCACGTTTCTGCCTTGGTGAATTTAATGGTGCTGAAGTCCATCCCGCTGCAGGACAGCAGTTAAGTACCTGCTTAACTTTCAGAAAGTCCCTATGTACCTGCTGTAATCCATTTCTGAAGCAGATAATCATCTCAAGTACAAAGATACCTCCCTAGAAATGAACATGCCTTGAAGTGTTCAATGCATTACAAGTACTGACACTAACTACCCAAGTACTAACTACATAATTCTTATGTAGTTAACAGGCTAATACACTATTTTTAAAACATTTATTAATATCTATTGAATAATAATATAATTAATGCGGGGGTGCAATTAAAATCTGTCTTGATTAGGTACTGCCGGAGAAGCTTCTGTAATGAAATTTGTGCATTGCCAAAATTTGAACAATCCTGTAGTTTGTTATCCCTCTTCCAAAGACCAGCAAAACAATGCAAAACCCCTCCAGTGGGCTCATTCAATTTTGAAATACTGTGGAGGAGGTGCAGGAGGAAGAGAAAAAGAAATTCTTTCTTACCCTTGTAGTTTTTTGGCCTGGAGATGAAACATCAAGTCCCTGACTTGGATTTAATACTTGTTTAAATAGTAATCGCTTTTATGTCCTAGAAACTGTGCAACCCACATAATGCCCATAATCCCAAACCAACAGAATATTTTTCAGACCTCTCACCTTAGCCTGTCCCTTTCAGTGACTGTTACTTTCTTTCTTTTCAGGAACTTGCCTTGCCCCTCAAATGAACAGCTGAATTCCCTCTCCCATAAAATATACGACAAAGTCATTAACTTCTGGAGTCAGTGACTGAATGGCCCTTGCTTCAGTGGAGTGAGGCTCACAATGAGCTGGTGAACAAAGCTTTTCCATTTATATGCTAAAGTCAAAGAATAGGGTATTCAGCTGACCTAATTACCTGTCCAAATAGGGCAGACCAAGTAGAAAAAGAAGACCATGGGTCATATCTGGATCTGTGTTAAGCTGCTGAAAACTTCAGGATAATCAGTGACGATACTTCATATTTAAATTTGACTCTGTGTCCACTTAGTGCTTTAGTCCTAGTCTCAGAATCTGTAATGAGCAACCTGCAATTAACTCACTGTGTTCGTACCCTTCTGATTCATCATAAAACTCCACATTATTATTAATGCAAATGGTTACCGTGAAATATTTCTTCATTAGTTCTGACTGGTTGAATTTTTAGTTTTTCTCTTTCCCACTAGAAAAAATAATTAGCCAGGAATAATACAATTAAGAATGTTTTAAATCAGTTCCATTAATTTGCTTTGTCTAATCAGTCATGTGTCCCTCAGTCTCCTTTAAGTTTTATCAGAGGAGCTTCTTCTGCACTGCTGCCTCTTCAAGGACTGTTATGTGAGCTGACTTTCCTCCCCTGGAAACTGCACGGCTCAGTATCCGTGGGGGCAGTGCCATGTAAGGCCTTGACCCTTAATTGGGATGAGCGAGTTAGCTGGACAGTGCTTGCTTCTGAATTGCAGCCAACACTATCAGACAACCCCGACCTGAGCTGCATCCTCCCCTTGTAATGCTTCCATCTGGCATCATCAGGCAATGCCGCTTTGCAAAATGCCACAGCGTTACAAACCCGGTGGGCAGTGGACAGGAGCAGCCAGTTGGAAAGGCGAAGGATTGTCCTTCTCCTTCACCTTCCTTGTGCAAGGACTGCCAGGGCACAGAGATGATTTCAGTGGAGGTGAGGGCAGTTCTGTTACTGCATTGGGCACAAAGCCCTGATGGGACTTTTCTAGAAAAGTATTGTAAATTCAAATTCAGATGATAGCATGAAATCATTGTATTGCAGCATCTATTTGCTGAGTGCAAATAGCTAACTTTAACTTGGTTAGTTTTGATTTAATTGCTTTCTTTCCCTCTCCCCTTCTCCTTTTCCCTTTTCCCTTTCCCCATTCCTCTCCTCCCTTTCTCTTATATTTCCTTTTTATTCCCCTGTAAGTCAAACCAAGCGTTCAGTACATATATATGGGTAACTAAATTATTAGAGACCGATAGAAAACATAAAGCCTTTTACTTAATGGCCATGGGTTCAAGTGCAAACTACAGAAAAGTCAGAAAATTGTGGTAGCTTTTGTGTGTTGTATTTTGCTATTAGTTTTTTCATCAGTAAAGGTTCAGCTGTTGGGCAAGATACCTTCTCAGTCACTGTGAGGATGAAGGGTGCTGGCAGGACCACTTAGATGAGTACAACCATCTTCTGTAGAGTCATGGAAAACTTCGGTGTGTAGGACAAAATCCACTTGCTGTCTTCTCAGTCGTCCTGGCCAAGTCTGGCTCCTCATCAGTCCGAAAGAAAAAGGTCTAAAGGAAAGGCATGACTCATTCGCTGTGATTCGGGAGTGTGATGTGTGAGAGGACAAAATCACAAATGAGATTTGTTGAATGCCACATCATGACATCATGTGGGAAGATTTGCTCTGGAGAACATTCGGTAATTCTTCAGACTAATTCTAGGGTGGCAGGCATGGAGTAGGAAGTATTGTCTTCATATGTAGGCAAAGTCGTTGCTTTTCTGGGCTCCTGGGTTTTAAAATTGGGTATTATTTGAATACCAACAAAACTAACATGATTTCCAGGAACTGAAGCTCTGTTACAGAATCACAGAAGCACAGAATAGGTAACGTTGGAAGAGAATGCCTGAGGTCATCTCATCCAACCTCCCTGCTCAAGAAGAGTCTCCTCAGGCAGCCTCCTGTCTCTTACCTCTACAATTTCTAAGTAGGGCAAAATCCTAGTTCAGTTACTATCTGGGAAAAACTACGGAAGGGTTATGTTTTGAACCTATGCTGTGCCTTGAAAGCTTAGGGGCAAGGTGTTTTCTCAAAAAACTGAGCTAAAGCAAGGCTGCTTCACACTTATGTTATTATTGGTTTATTTCCTTGTACTTTAGTTCCTTCACTCCTCTTACTAGTTAAGACAGACCTCTCTTGCTAGGAAAATGGGAGGCTAAAAAGTCAGCCATGGCTTCCCAAACATCTCGCCAAAACAACATAGCAGCTTGACAGAAGGCTTCAGAGGAGGGAGATATAAGAGTCAACTGTGTGACTAAAATGAAATGAGTTAAGGCTTTACTTCTGAGGAAAAAAATGTCCAAAAGTGTAATCTTTCCCCATCACAGCAGTAGACAGGACATTTTTAATGACAATGACATATTAGTATGAGAAACTTGTAACTGGACACTTGCTGCAGCCAAGCTAAAAATGTAGTTACTTAAGCAATTGCCAGTGGACAGAAAACTAGAAGTAAGCATAAACATTTTCAGCCAAGGAAAATTAGCCCTCATGGTACCTCAACATGAAAATACCTGCTCTGCCTCAGTGCTGTTGTGGTCTGGCGCAGAGGCAAAGACAGATGCAACAGAAGTAAATCCTTGAGTATGGATGACATGGGAGATGACCAAAATATCTGGGTGTGATGAAACAGCCAACATTAATGCTTGGGCTTTTCCCTCATAACATTTTGGCTTTCCTTTAATTCCAGAAAGAGTTCTTAACACCAAAGTGTTCTGCTGTGCCTCATGATAAACTTTATGGGAGAAGACCAGCTAAGCTGAACAAAGATCAGCCTGCTGCTCTGGCCACTTGGCTCTCTTTCATTATATCCAGTGCTTTACTGTTTCCTGTCTTAATTTTTTATTCAGTATCTTTAAGCGTCTTCATTCATAGCTCGAGACTTGATGTTTTCCATCTTCTCTTTGGCTCTCACTTTTCTCTTCTCTTTGCTTCAGGCCTGACTAGTTTGACCTTTTAATGTTTTCTTTAACACTTCACTCCTGAAGGCAGGTTTTCCATGCGCTGGGATGCAGTGCAGGTTGGGGATGGTGATTTCACAGTGTTTGCCACTGTCTGCTTCCTATGCCCAAGTCCTCCGTCACTGCTGCTCCCCGTTCCACATGCCTGCAGGCTGTGCTCAGTGTCCTACTATTTTTTTTTTTTTTTTTGCCATCCTGTGGCGTCTGGTCCCAGCTTCCCCAGTGGACGGGCTCATAAGCAGCCCTCATGCCACCTGCCACAGTGGAGGAGGCTGGCTTTCCTCTAGGAAGCCTTGGTACTGCACAAAGCTCCCTGAAAGCAGCCCCTCAACCCCAGCCTTGCTCATTTTTTATTGAAGGCAGTACATCCACGTTTGGTGCAGGGAAGAGGGACAGGGATTACGATACCCGTTAACCCCAGTGCCTATGAAAAAGTGACTTCTGCTCCTTTAGTTTTTCAGTTTAAATTGTTTTTTTCCATAGCAATGTTAATGGTTTGGGGGTTTTTTCACCACTCCCGCAGAGACAGTCCACTCTCCAATTTCGTCTCTGTGGGATCTGTTCCTCCTTGCTGTCACAGCTTTTTCATTTTGGCTTTTTTCCCAGTTTGTCCACAAAAGGCACCTGTGAAATATTTTTTTTTAAATTACTTTAACTTTCTTTAACCTGCTTGTTTGGATTTTTTCTCTGTTCCCTCTCTGATTTAGAATTTTTCTTTATGCAACCACTCTCTTAACACGTGAAAACTCTTTGGTTATCTTTTATTCTTGTAGCAGGCAGAAAACAGCCTGCAGCTTAGACTGAGGTGTATCTCGTCTCCTTCCAGGCACGTGATTTATGTAGTTTGAGGACCACCTCAGCCATGCTACATACAGAAGATAGGAGCTTAGAGGAACAGAGCAGCTTTGCTGGCAGGAAAGGTTCTGTTAACAGCCTGAAAATGACACAGAAATAAAAGATAGATTTCAGAGCAAGACTCTCTGCTGCTCTCTACTTCTGTATAGCACATGATATCAGAAATAAAACCAGTTTTGAGTGCTTTCTCTTTACAGTAACTTTGTAGTAATTTATATGGCTGTCCAAAACTGAGGGCATTGGAAAGTCAGGCAAGACCCCTTTTAGCACCGCTGTGAGGAGGAGGTGTACCTGCTTACAGCCCTTCTCCTTAACCTCTGCACTTTCATAGATTTCCCCCTTGAACCTCCAGGAATCTCTGCTGGGCCCATCTTTTCCACTCCCTGTGAATGTGCTTCCACTGCCCTTGGTATTTTCAACAACCTTCCCTATATTCTCTTGTCAAGTGGTCATAGATAGTCTTGCTAATTTCTGTGATGCAGTGAGCATCTGAAGGGAAAATTGTCTGTTCTTAGTGCGAAAAGAATTAGCCCCTTAATCGTGTCTTTCATTTAGGGGAAAAGGCTGCCTAGTCCTGCTTTTTCTTTCTGTCTCCCACTTTCTTTTTTTCCCTTTTTAGGAGTGCCCTTTATTATGAGAGTGACTTGTATCAGCAATGTAATTCCTCCAGCGAGCTCACTCTGCTAATTTCAAGAGTCTGTTGGTGCTGTTTTATTCTTGTCATGTCGGATGCAGTAATCCAGTTTGCATTCACGATTAGATTAGGAAAGACATGAAATACCTGCATTTGCAAAATTAGTGCGGATATTTACCAGTTGGCAGCTTGTTCTCTTACTTCCTCCCCACCTCACTGCTGGAAGCCTTTAATCCACTACTCAGATGTATAAGTCAATGCCTTGCTGTGAATCAAGAAAATGTCTTTCTGCATTGTTAATTTCTGTGACATGATCCCGCCTCATGTTGTCTGCACAGGCACATGCCATGGCATAACCCGATGAGCTGTAACCTGTACTCCAACAGGCAGCAGGTAGTCAGTATGCTGACGATGCCTCCCAGCATCCTGTCTTAAGAGAGCTTTGTAAGAGGGAAAATAAAAAGGAAAAAAAAAAAAGACAGATTGGCTCACCTAGCTCCTACGGAGAGGTACACAAAACCAACGCTATATGGTGAGATATAATTAAGAGCCTGATACTCTCCATGGAAAATAATTGTCAGGGACTACTTTTATATTGTTCTCCACCTTTGCGTGTTCCCAGGACCTGCAGGGCAGTGAACAGATAGGGAGTGCAGAGAAACATCTGAGCCTACAGCAGCCCAGAGCCTTTTTCCAGCCCAGTGTTAACTGGGTGCTGGAGACAATGATTTGGAGGCTCAGAGGGCCCATCAAGCCATCACTCAGACTCCACATGGGTTTAAATTGACCCTTTTCCCTTCTCACATAAACACGGCTCCCTGAACCTTGTTGCCTGTGTGTCATCCCTCCACTGAAACCTTAAAGATAAAAGTTCATCTGAGTGCACAAGTTGGACTTTTTTACTATCAAAATGTTGATAGCTTTCAGCTTTCCAGGGCTTTCGTGGGAAGATTCACAATAGAAATGAGTGTGCCTAGCCATTAAAATTCACTATATAATGGGAGCTAATTCCTGCAGTTCAGTGGCTTGCTCTTGGTTCCCCCACACATG
>VYZQ01059312.1:35705-64515 GCA_013400655.1 Mystacornis crossleyi
TCGGAAGCAGTAATCCAGTTTGCATTCACGATTAGATTAGGAAAGACATGAAATACCTGCATTTGCAAAATTAGTGCGGATATTTACCAGTTGGCAGCTTGTTCTCTTACTTCCTCCCCACCTCACTGCTGGAAGCCTTTAATCCACTACTCAGATGTATAAGTCAATGCCTTGCTGTGAATCAAGAAAATGTCTTTCTGCATTGTTAATTTCTGTGACATGATCCCGCCTCATGTTGTCTGCACAGGCACATGCCATGGCATAACCCGATGAGCTGTAACCTGTACTCCCAACAGGCAGCAGGTAGTCAGTATGCTGACGATGCCTCCCAGCATCCTGTCTTAAGAGAGCTTTGTAAGAGGGAAAATAAAAAGGAAAAAAAAAAAAGACAGATTGGCTCACCTAGCTCCTACGGAGAGGTACACAAAACCAACGCTATATGGTGAGATATAATTAAGAGCCTGATACTCTCCATGGAAAATAATTGTCAGGGACTACTTTTATATTGTTCTCCACCTTTGCGTGTTCCCAGGACCTGCAGGGCAGTGAACAGATAGGGAGTGCAGAGAAACATCTGAGCCTACAGCAGCCCAGAGCCTTTTTCCAGCCCAGTGTTAACTGGGTGCTGGAGACAATGATTTGGAGGCTCAGAGGGCCCATCAAGCCATCACTCAGACTCCACATGGGTTTAAATTGACCCTTTTCCCTTCTCACATAAACACGGCTCCCTGAACCTTGTTGCCTGTGTGTCATCCCTCCACTGAAACCTTAAAGATAAAAGTTCATCTGAGTGCACAAGTTGGACTTTTTTACTATCAAAATGTTGATCGCTTTCAGCTTTCCAGGGCTTTTGTGGGAAGATTCACAACAGAAATGAGTGTGCCTAGCCATTAAAATTCACTATATAATGGGAGCTAATTCCTGCAGTTCAGTGGCTTGCTCTTGGTTCCCCCACACATGGTCTCTCATTGCTCCAGTCCCTAAAATTCTCCTAGCTTAAAACCAGATCTCCTTCAGCATGCTTCTCCCTGGACAGACAAGAGTCTCAAAGCAAGAGCAAGGACTGGCATGCTTCACATCCAGAGCTCAGCTTGCGTCACATCCAAACCTCAGTTTTGTTTGCAGTCGGCAAAGGATGAATAGATGGGCCACGCATCATTAGCCAAGGGCTGCTGAGATGTTTGTTCTTCAGCACTAGCCAGGAACATGTATTTGTAAGGCAGTAAGTCCCTTGTGAGAAGACACTGCCGGTAGCTCTTTCACGTTTAATCTGCTGGGATGCTAGTTGGAGCCTCTTGGTGTATTATTACGATGTCATCTCAGAGTTACAAACCTGTATGCTGTTCTGCCAAGGAAATGTTTTTCCAAATATGCTGAAAGCTGCCAACTAGCTGTTTGTGCAGCCTAGTAAATTCTAGGTAATTTTCTTCTTAGAAAAGTGGAAAGAGAGTAGAGGAAAACAGTAACGGAAAATAATTTACAATTCCCCAGAAATTACCTAGAATCATCCCTTAGGAAGAGCATCAGTGGAGGCATCAGGGGATACTTCTCCTGCCTGCAAAGCTGCTCACATACCATCACTGTCCCATGGTGTTTCCACCCTTTGCCTCAATCTCTGCAGTCTCTGCTCACTCTTTCCCTTTGTCACTCAGTCACGTCTCTCCCTGCAGGCAGGATGCACTTTCCCAAGGAGCAGGCTGCTCCTCTCTGACTGCCAGGAGCTGCCTCTCTAACATCTTGCCCCTGCTGCCACCCCAAGAGCAGCCAGCTAGAGACATGCGCTTCCAGCCTGCTAATGGCTGGATGGGCGCAGGAGTGGGCAGGCAGACTGCCAGATCATCTCAGGGGAGCATTGGGCAAGAACAGCCCTTCCTGGGGACAGGCTTTTCCCAGCCGAGGATTCCTCCGGCCAGATCAAGGCGGTTTTCCAGTATTTCCCAAGGCGAAAGCTGCAGTGCCTTGAGCAGCCAGGAAGTCAGACACTAAAATGTCAGCGTCTGTGTCTCCTCCCTGGTGCATGCCAGCACGGAGGACAGAAAGGCCCGTTCTCCTCCTCATGATGTCCTTGGCAGGGGATGAGAGCCAGGTGGGAGCTGGTGCCAGGTATGGAGACAAGGGCTGCAGTGCTCAGGCCCCCACACGTCACCTCTGTCTCAAAGGGTGTGGGCTTAGCCCCGATTTGGGAGAAGCAGCGTGCTGCTGGGTTGGACCTGGGCACCCAGGGCTGTCTTTGGTCAAAAGCCAGACTGCAGCTGCCTTTGGCATGGGCAGTGCACACGTTCTCTCCCCAATTACATCCCACCAGCCAGGCACACCCTTCGCCTCTGGGCTTCCGAAACTGCTCTGGGTCCCCTCACAAGGTCATCCTCATGTGAACTACCACCCCACTATTGCCAGGTCGCCCTGCAGTGAAAAGATTTGGAAGACAAAGGAATCCAGCCAATGCTATGGCTGAGCAGAGAGGGTGAGGGAGTGATGAAGTTTAAGCAAAACCTAAAATACAAGCCTTTCTCAACTTTCATACAACTGTGTTGACATATGAAAGCTAAGTGACAGTTTATTTAAAGAGACTCTGTTACCTATTAAATTGCAAAAGACCGAGTCCGTTGGTATTCATGAAGAAAAATTCATTAATTCCATAACAGTTAACTTTAAAAATGCAGCTATATACTGAATGCTGATCACTGAGCCATGTAAAAAAGGGCAAAATAAAAAAAAAATCAGAGCAGTATTTTATTTTGTTGTTTTCATTTCAGGCTGATTGTATTACTTCAGCAGATGCTAACCACTGTAACCCTAATCTGGTCTCACAGATGTCATTTCTCTGGGTCCAAAGCCCCCATCTCTCGCTGCAGCTTGCCCATAGCACTGCAAAAGGCCACACTTGGCTGTCAAGAAAGGCTTGCAAGAGTTAAGGATAGGAAAAAAAAAAAGAGGTAGGAGTGGGAGCACCAGGCACAAAGTTAAAGTATGCATTTGTAATGTATCAGTGGTGGTGTGCTGGATTATTCACGCTTTTGCTCCACAACTTGAAATTGAGGGTGGTAAAAACAAGATGTTCAAAACCCATCTAGATGATTTCTCAGGGGGAGCTGTATAAATGTGATAACCATCACCAGTGAGAATAAAGCAAACAGCAGGAAAAAAAGTAAGCAGCCTGGTCTTTGGTGAATTCACTCTGAGTCTTATATGTCAGGAACCATTGTACTTATCATCTGAAATCCGACTCGCAGCCCTATCCCAGCTCTCCATCAGCCCTCGGTCTGCAGTGAGCAAACTTCTTCTGAAGGATTGTCGGTTCGTAGCCAGCGCAGGCAACGTGTCTCTGTCAGGAACAGTAATGCATGTCGACAAGTGCACATTAATTTTAGATTATTCATCCTGACAAGGCTGTTGATTTGGAGGTTTGCTGCAACTGTTGGTTTAAACAGGCACAGAAGGAAGCTGGAGGCATGAACAAAACCCAAAAGGGGACTTCTGGGAGGGGAGCTAATATCCTGATGAAAAGTCTTCCTAAATTTGTCTAGAGCTCAGCTTTGAGCTTGGAAAGCTGAAGTGAAATAGAGATGTATTTCAAGGCCTAGCAGCACAGGAGAGGTAACCATGGCAATTTAACCTATTCAGTCTGAGATAGGAAGAAGCAGGATCAAGTTCCTTCACTCCTTTTATGCAGAAAATGCTTCACGTGTGACAAAGGATGAAGGAAAGGTTGTCAGCAAACGAATGAAGGAAATTAAAGAAAATTAGTGCAGAAGAAGGCGGTCTTGTGCTCCAGAGCTGCTGAGGAGGTGTCCAACAGAGCCAGTCCTCACAGCTAGGGCTGACAAAAATGCTGCATTAGATTTTACCCCCAGTAAAGTTAATGATAACCCCCCAGCCCACACGTAAAAGAATAAAGGGTATTGCTTTACATCACCAAGATGAGCACTGTTTGGGACTTCTCTCACAAAAGCATATGGACAGTTACAGCTCACCGGTGTGGTTCAGAAGGGCCTTTGTCTCAGAAAGAAACGGTAGAATGCTCTGGAAGAGTTTCCTTAGCATGTGCAAAGCATCTGCATCTGCTCTCTGTGGTGCAAAACAGGTGTAGTTGTCTCTCTGCCCTCCGGACTTCCTGTGCTCCTGTGCACCCAGGGCCATGCAGCCCTTCTGTGAGTTGCTTTTGTGTCAAGTGGTGCAAATGCATTCATAAGAGTTTGGAAACAACCTCATGGGTCTTCCATTTTCATGGATCACAGGTCATTTAAACAAAAAAACAGACTTACAAGCAGTTTATAAAATTACTGAGTTCCTGTTTCCACTCCTTAATATTTATCTCTCTGTGACCCTAAACCAAATAAAAATGAGTGAACTCGAGTCAGCCTATTCAAAGGACATGTAACATGTCACAGAGTAAAACTGTGCCATTTTCATGACCAAGAGGAGAATCTATAGAAGTGAAGATGAAGTGTAGTAAAAAACACTGTATATTCAGGTTCTAATATTTGTTATGTAAAATATTAAGAAAAATACCTAAAATAGAGATAGGAGTGATAGGATGGGTATGCCTTGCTCTCACAATGAGGAATTCCACAGTTGTGGGGCAGGAGGCTAATTCTATACCTCCTACCATCAAACATCATTGTTTTCTTTTCTCTGAAGACTACATTTGTGATGCACATTGCACAAATACGGGCTACACCGCCTTAACATTGTCTTTTGATAATCACCAGCCTAATGGTCTTTGAATTTACATTGTCAGACAATAGTCCTTGTCATGCACACACTTTTCTATTATTAAAATAAAGTTCTGGTAAAAAATAACATCTTTGAGATTTCCACACAGAGAGTGCAAAGGCTAAAACTGCCGTCATCTTTGAAACTTCAACCGCAAGCAGACTCCATTCCAGAGGTCCTTCTTCCCAAGGGATAATTTAGCCCATAGACTGCTAGTATTGGCAGTAATAATTATTTTGGTGAATATGGACCTAAGCATTCCAGATATGCAAGGCTCCAGACCCTTGATTCACTCATCCTTACAAAAATGCTGCCTTCTTCTACCTAGGGCAAGGAGAGATGTGGTGGTGGTGTATGGGCTTTGCTGCTGAGGTTAAGGTCAGCACTGTGAAGTCTATAAGAAATGACAAGCAGGTCTCAAGAGAGCTGGTGAGCACCAAAATTTGCCACATCAAGGGTTTGATACTCTTAACTCACGGTTACAGGGTGTTTTCCAGAGACTGTGTTGCTGCCTGTTGAGCACACTCCTCACCCAGAACACCTGCTTAAGCTCAGCTCCTCTCTGCAGCATGAACAGCACTGGGCAGTGACGTGGAGAAAGGGGCAGTTTCAGAGGTGAAATGGTTAAGCAGTAGTCATCTCCCTCTGGCTGTGGAATTAACACTGGAGGCAGAATGTAAAGAGCAGCACGCAGAGCAAGGTGGGTGCAGCTTTCCCAGCAGAGGATGAGCAGCCCAAGTGAGTAATTGACTAAATAGCATGAAATCTGGCAATATTCAGTCATCTGAATTCAGGTGAAAAATGTGGGCTGAGCTACTGAACCTGCTGCTGCTTCTAGCAGCAGCTCTAAGCTGGCAAGCCATAAGATGTGTTCCCTCATGCCGGTCTTACCAGCCTCCTGCAGCTGGATGGAGCTGAGGCACTGGGCCCTAATTTAGCCAGACTTCTTAAGTAAAGAAATTGCTTATGGTAGCATGTAAGTTGGGGGTTTTTTGCCTGATCACATTTGCCCCACTGCCTTTATTTTCCTTTTACCTGCAGAACTTTCTACTCTACTGTTACTTCCCTTTTCTTCTCCTCCCCATATGCCCCAGAGTGCATCCTGCATGCACAGGTATAGGCAAAGGAGGACCAAGACCACGCCATGACCCGTGGTTTATTCTTTACTTGGAAAGCATGGTGCAAGGCACAGGCAATTTCCCCTCAGCCTGCAGCAGGCTGCAGAGAGGTGGATGTGGTGTGTTTGATTACATGAAGAAAGCCACGTTTTGAGTCCCAGTCAATTACAGTTAACTCATATCAAAAGATCAGAGTTTGTGAGTACAGTGGCATTGCTGAGTAGAAGGGTGAGGTTTGTGGGCCCTTCCTTCACTCCTTTGGGAAGTAAAAAGTTAAAAAAAACAAAGTAGAGCTGCAAATGGAAGAGGATTTTGTAGGGTGGCCCTTGAAATCAGGTAAACACTGAGTAAAATCTGAGTAAGAAACTCTTCACCCATCACCACTCAGTGTTCTCAAATGCCTTACTCACTCTTTTACATTACCAGTGCTTAATGGATTTTTCTTTTTCCTTTAGCTGTAGCTGTTTCACTAAGATTAAATAACAAACTGTAGGATTTTCTAATATTTGAGTGTGATGTAATTTCAGTGGTCATCCTTAATCTTTTTTCCCTAGCACAGCTTTTTCTCTCATCAGCTTAGTATTTAAAATGGATTCATTTTTAATGCCTTAATATGCAAACACATTTATGTCAAAATTGATTCAATATTTAAACTTGTTCAGTTTCAAATACATTTTATGCTTCAGCTGTTTCAACTTGTAGATTATTTCAAACGTGGAATTGATTCCAAAATTAAGCAGGTTTAAATGTTCAGTCAATTTATTTTAAACTATGTGTGTGTTTTAGAGACCTATATTGAGAAATGCTAATTTTTTTTCTTAATGGTGCTTTTGCAGTTTGCAGTGTGTCAGCAGTTTAAAAGTAAGTCTCTGCACATACAACTGCTCCTTAAAGTTTAACCAGGTTTTCTCTATCTATGACTTAGAAAATGGAAAATTATTAGCCTGTGCTGAATATAGTATATAGAACCAGTCAACCTCAGAAACATATTTTTGTCTGTCTTCAAAAATGATTGGTGAAAGTTAGGGTGAAAATCTATCTATCTGCCTGTCTCTATATTTAAATATATAAAATAATGCTTTTCCAAAATATGCCATTTCCAGACGTAACCGTGAATCTAGGCTATATCTGTAGCACAGCTTGGTTGGACAGAAATGGGATGTGGCAGTGTGTTAGCTAAAAGGGAAGGAGGTCTGTAAGTGATGCCCACTAAGAGGATCCCAGCAATCTCAGTCAATTCTCTCCTCCATGTGAAAGCCTGCATTCTCTGAACCCTGAAAAAGGGTACTGGATATTTCAGGCAGCAACGTCTTTGCTCTGCATCCCAGCACTGTTGCTCCACTGTGTGAAACAGATAAATATTATTTTGAGTGGAAATTGAAAGCAGGTTCCCATACTCTCAGGTGAGTATCCTAATTGCAGAGCTATAAAGTCCTTCTCCTTTCTTTTTTATTCTCAGGGACACTTAATTATTTATGCAAAGTGGCATAAAATAAGCATGAGAGATTAAAAGCAATGCATAACCAAATTTCTTATGACCCTCTAGCTTTGGGAACCCAATCAGAGATGCCTCTTCTTTCCCTGTTTCAAAGCAGAGATTTGAAGCCCGTTTTCCTACTTCTTCAAGTACATGTAGAATGCTCCAAAGTTTTAAAGCTTTAATTTTTATTGCTTTTTTTTTCCTCCAAAAAATTCACAAAGCACTGAAATCTCTCTTTGGTGAAAGTGAAAAGAATGAGAGGACAAAGGGTGAAATGGGGATGTTTTGATTAAATTTTGTCCTTTTCAGTGGTGAGGAGCAGAAAAACAACCATGGTTTGAAGCAGTTCTCTTTTGTTTTGTTTTGGCTGTTGAAAAAACCCTCTCAGGAAGACTTAATGTTTTGTAGTTGCTTTTTTATATCATCATAGAACAAAACCTCCAGTTTTTTCAGCTGGCATGACCTTCTTTGTAGTCTTAGAGAAAAAGTACTGAATGGTTGCAAACGCCTTTGCAATTGTATGCACAGGTGATGTGTTTTTATGGTAGATAGGGAAAGCCTTTGGTTTTGTTGTCTGGATAGACCCAGAAGTGCTCTGCTTCTATTATTGATCTGGTATTTTTAATGAGTATTAAAAGGAAAATGGTTAAGTTATTGTCAGACAACTGCTTGCAATGTTGTTGATCCTTTGTAGTAGAACCTCTCCTTGCAGCAGTTATTTCCTGTCCTTCAGAGAGTGCTAATTTTGCACATGCTGTTAATACATTGCAATCCAAAGGGAAAAAAGAGCTCAGGTAAATTACTTCTCAGGTTAGTTATAATGAGTGAAAGTGTGAATTAGTTTTGGGCTATTTTCTAGGTTCCTATAATTTAAAAATTGTTTTATTCTTCAAGATGAAATGTTGTGTAACATTAGTTAATGATGTAGATGAGCTTTTTTTTGTTCTCTTCAAATAAAAATTTCCAAGTTGTAAGCATCTAAGTGTTGGCTAGGGCACACATATTAGCTGCTTCCATTTCAGAACCATTAAATGCACACAGAAGTATTATCACTTCACATTAAAGACTGATAGGCTATATATACCTGCCAACAGCATCTGTGAAAAACCAGTAGGTTTAACATCTGCATAAGCTCAGGTTTACAACATCCAACACATTTTATTTAAAGCTGTACTTTAATAAAACCATAGGTAACAGAAGATGATTGCATGGGCTTATTGAGAGTTTAGGGAGTTTCAGAAGACTCAGACAGACACAGACCCACACACTCCTGCAGAGTGAGTAAGTTACTGTGACGTATTTGCATGTTTTTTTCTGTCAGTTTGCAAATTATGGTCAGTTTAGGTACCGCTGACTGGCTTTTGTCCTATGAGGGACAGCAGCTGTATGCTAATGAAAATACTTAGGTGCTCAGCAGTAGCAGAATCAAGTCTGAGAGTGAGAAATGCAGCCAGTCAGCATCCGAGCAGATGATAAAAGCAGCCTGAGGTTGCATCTATCCTAGTAAATTAAACATGCCCAGGACTGCTGTCTGGCACTGAGACTAGTAGGCATGAAACATTCCATGAGACTGGGACTATTCTGACAATCTTGAAAGACAGATTACCACCATCCACTGCCCAGCCACCATTATTTAATTTACTAAAGGTTAAGATAGCCTAACAGTTCAAATCCAGAGGTAACTTTCTCAGAGCATACTCAAAACTCCAGTGGTAGCATGGGCTACATGTTTTCAGAATCAATACAAAGGCTCTTGGATTAGTAGCTGCTGTTTTCATGTAGCTCCTTTCCCAGTGGACATGTTGCCTTCTCCAGCCACCTAGAAACAGAGACTAGACAAGAGTAAGGGAATAAAGGTAGGTATTTATTTGAAGGGCCTTCAAGGTACACCCTGGGGAGCCGAAGGCTGCTTCCATGAAATGGACCCCGAGATGGACGACAAGTCACGAGTTCTTTATACTGTTTTAGGTTTGGTCCATTTGCATATCAGCATAAATTCACCAGTTAAAATTTTAGCTCTCTTCAATTTCTCCACCTCTCTCATGGTCCTAGTTTCCACCTTTCGGCCTCGGACAGCCCGAGTGTCCTTGAATAGCAAGTTCAGAGAAGCTTTGTTGTGTCTATCTGGCCTAAGAGAGCAGCTAACAAGCTGTAAGAGACTTCAGTTACACACTAGGCAATACAGGATTTGAAAAATAAAGAAGTTAAAACCAAAGGCATCAGATGCAGCAGTGCAGTGCCGTATGCATAGCACTCTGTGCTATGCCCAGAGTTCCTGCACTGCACCATCCTGCACCACATCTTGGTGCATCATCACACAGGAGCAGCTCAGATCATCCAGGGTGCAGGCATGGCCTTATTTTTGAGTTTCAGTTCCCTGTGTTGGGGGCTAATCGGGAGTCAGCTTTACAGCATCAAAGGCAGGCTTCCCAGCTGAAGCCAGAAAAGCAAGAAGGCTGTGGTCCAGGAATGAGCGAATAGGTTGGACTTCTAAAGACAGGACATCCATCCCTCTGGAAGAACAAGCAGCCACTGGAAGCTCTGCCTGAGAGCCGTGAGGAGGAGTAGCCTTCCTGTCATGTGCAAAGCCTGCTTTGCAGGAGAGAAGGATAATGATACTCAGTCTACCAGTGGGAAAACCTAACTTAGATGCAGTCTGAAGGGAGATGGGGAAAATCATCTGGGTGTGAGCATGGGGATAAATCTGGCTTGGAAATAGCCTCTTCCTGGGACACAGAGTGGCATGAAGGGAAGAACAGCTGAATTCTCTGTTGGTTTCAATGGATTTAGGGGTGTTAACACAACACTGTCACTTCAGAATATTAGACAGTTAAACATATTTACGGTTTTGACAGAGGAATCTCAATCTGCTTAATATCATGGTAAACAACTAGCTTAAAAATCTATCATCCTTTATTAAAGATGCAGAATAAGAAAAGAAGAAGATTAATGCCTCTGACATATAAACAGTGAAGCAACTTCTTTTTAGCAATATGCCATATTTCCTTAGACTTTAGCTGTACAGAGGCGATTTGGCACCCATTTGACTGATATTAGAGATTATAGTAATTGCTCTTGTTAAAGAAAAAAAATGTCATCTGAGCTGGGTTGCAGCTGGTTTGTCACATATTGGTTCCCTGAAGGACAAAATGGGCACCAAATAAGGAGCAAAGACCATCAAACACAGAAAAAATAGGCTTTGGACTCTGAGACTGGCTCTTACTTGTCAGTCTTGCTCCTAGAGAACAGTAGGCACCATATCTAGTCTTCTTAGCCCATTCAGTCTTTGTATTGGTGTTGGGCTGAGTGGCTGGTAGCTCCCTTTTTGATGGTATGCTCAGTGTAGCAACAAAAGCTGCCACCTTAGTCAAGCAGATCAGATTCACACAAAAAAAGACACATCAAAAAGCACAGAAATGTATATAAGAACATCCTAATCACACACAAAGAAGAAAAAAATTGTGTGGAAAAAGAACAAATCGTATCGAAAAGAAACAAATACGGGTAGAGATAGCAAATGGCATAAAAAGAAATGAGAGAATTAGGCATTCATTCATTGCACAGTAGATCTTGGCCAGAAGTAGTTCTGAGACAAAAAACCAGGTGATGTCCTCTAGATCACCCTGATGGTTGCTTAGTTCAATCTTACAGTTTTCCAGGAACAGGGAAAGTAAAGTCCCACAGTGTTAGGGTGCATTGTGTGACCAGGAAAGGTGCCCCCATCTATCTGCTTACTTGTATTATACTCACTGTACTTTCTTCCGATCAGCTTTCCAAATAGAGCTCTCCCAATGGAAATGGTAGGTGGAGTAGCATGTCTACTCTTCATTTTGTTAGCTTATTTCTCAGCACATTGGTTCTATACCCTTTTTTTTCTCAAGGTCTTATGTTCTTGTGCCTGCTGCTCAGACTTCAGCTATGACTTCCATGACTTTTGCTAACTTGCACAATAAATTTTGTGCAACTGAAAGGGATTCATGTTACCTTAGGGAGGGGGGAAAAAAAGTAGTTTCTTGCTGTATTACTGTATAAAACACCATAAAGTGAAGAAAAACTGCCGCACCAGATCTGAAAATTCAGAAGTTGCAGTCCAACATGCACACAGTCATAACAGGTCTATAGAGGCTTCCAAGAAGCAGCCAGTGATACATGAATCTGTTCTAAACTGTAGTTTGATGCATGAATTATCAAATAAATAAAGTTAATACTTGTATACTTCTAGTACTCAAAGGCTGGGAGGTCTGAGTCCATCTGCTCTCTTTATGGGTTATCTGCATTAATGTAATATCCAAAAGACAGATCAGCTGCAACACTATGTCTGTATTTCTCAAAGAAAACTACTGTGACCCAGAAGATCTCAAAGAATTTGATTGAGATGAGCATGGGAAAGCTGGCTGTCCTAACTTGTAATATATATTTATGAAATGCACAATGCATTAGGTGACACAGACTGCTCTTTCATTAACTACACATTTTGAAGAGAGATTTTTCTTTGTCTTTTAAATAGAACTAGTAAGAATAGAAAATATCATTACATCAAAGAAAATATTCATATAACCCAAAAGATCTGACATAAGCCCTCAAATGCCATGCAACCCATAGATGATATCAGAATTCTGTGCCTACCTCTAACTGTAATGCAAATCAGTAAAAAGTTCGAACAAAATGTCATCTTTTATGCTATAATTCTGTGACAGGAAGACCTGAAGGCAGACAAAGTATGCCCAGCTGATCACTTTTCACAACGGTAACGTTGTCATTTTTTAAATGCCCTGATTTGTTACCTCATAAGGCGGGGTTTGATACCCCTCAGAGACATAACTGTGCTCTGCGGAAGCTTTGGATTCACTTTCTTCCTGAAGATGCCCTTACGACTTTCTGCCTGGGGGAACCTTCCTCACCCCCTTGATGTTATCAAGCCCCCCTGTCACTATAGCTTCTGCTGATGGGGTCAGTTTTGTACTTCTTACATTGCCAGTCAGCTCCTCTAGCAAGGGTATGGGGTTGGCATTAAGTTCAGGGTGCAGTCGTGTCTTCTCAGTCTCTGTCTGCCTATTAGGAGTCAAGACTGTACTGGTGCTAGCAATTTGCTTTGGAGCAGAAGTGCAGCATTGAAGAAAAAGTGCAAATTATCATCATGCAGCACATAGTGGTTGAAAAATTCGCACAGTTCTTAAAGGACAGAGGTCAAGGACAAGAAACACAAGGGTCCTATTCATACATAGTGGACAAGCAGAACAGCATACAGTATTTTGCATGTTGTTCTGTATTTCTTTATATTTAACTAGATTAACTTTTCATTTTACTAGAGAAAAGAATAATCTTGAATTCATTTTTTTTGCTACTTCTTTAAAATGGAAGAACACATGCCACCTCTAACAGAAATTCTAATAAGCTAAATATACGTTATCAGAATTTTTTCTAACCATCAGATTTTATGGCTGGAGACTTAAGTAATGAAGAAGGATCAATACAGACAAAGAAATCAATATGCCTTGCACACACTGTTTCCCAAGTTCAGAACAAACTTGCAGAACTGTCTGTAATTCCTCCACAGTAGCCATATATTTTGAAATCTGTAGAAAATCAGCCATGCAAAAAATGTTCTGAAAACAAATATGAACATAAAATCTTCCCTCCCTCCCCCCCAGAAAACCAAAAATACCCATGCATTTTCTTCCCTTGCTTCAGTCAGGAAAAAAAAAAAAAAAAACCACACACAGATTTGTATATGCTGCTCAGCAGAGATGATTCAGGGACCAGTGATGAAAATTACTACAGACACAAAAAGACTTCCATATGAAAAGATAGTGAAAATCTTGAACCTCCTTAGCCTGAAGATTAAATAAATAACATGGGGCATGATAGAGGTACACTGAGTAATGAATAATGTAGAGGAGGCAACTTGGGAATTCCTAACTACCTTTTCTTTATAACTCATAACTAACTGCTAAGATGGGATATATTTTTACCCAAAAGCACAGTTAAATATGGAATTCACTGCCACTAGTTATCACTGAGGAAAATCATCTAGTAAAAAATGTTAAATTATATGTATATTGAGAATGGCTATTGTTACCCTGGGTCAGCTTAAAAAGACAATGTGTCATAAAGCCATATTCTTCTAAGAGAAAGCTAAACTCTAACATGTTTTTGACATCTAGTTTGTTCCACTCTTGTGTTACATAGTTTTTGCACATCCTTTGAAACCTCCACTGCCAACCACTGGCAGAGGTGAGAGCCTGGGACGGGGATGTCAGTGCTCTGCGCTGGGCAAGCAGTGTTTGTACAGCTCTAAAGTGCAGGGCTGCAGGGTCAAGAGGCCAGTCGTGCCTGAGCACAGGATCAGTTACACCTCCAGTCTGGCCTAGATTTAAACATGGTCAGGAATGGAGGTGCAAGAGCCTCCCCATGCAACCTCCTGCAATGCCTGATAAGCCTTCTCCTTCCAAGGTCACATCTGGTCCAACCTCCCTTGCAGGCAGGGAAGCCTCCTGTGTCAGACAGTGCACTTTGCCTTTCTGCTTCAAATCATACTTTTGTGTGTGATGACTGTTGTGATGTTGCCTCCTTAGTGCTTTCTTCTTCAGGCTAATTAACTGCAGACTTTCTTCTGAAGTCACATTTTACAGACCCCTGATCTGCCTCCATGCTTACCTCTGCCCTCCCTCCAGCTGAGCCCCACACTCGTTGAGGCATGGTGCCCAAACCTGAATGCAGCCCCCCATGAAGCCTCTTCAGTGCCAAGTGCAATGAGAACGACTGTTTCAGATGTCCTGCTTTTTTCCTGTTCGTACATCCCACTATGGTGTTTCCTTTTCTTGTATCTGCAGGACATTTTTGAATCTTGTTTGGTGCGTGTGATCCATTACAACCTCTAAGTTTTTTCCCTAGAGCTGCAAGTTGCAAATTATTTCCCCCAAGACATGTACAGGTGATTAACCCAAATAAAGTGTGTACCTTACTTTTCCTCTCTCAAATTACGTTTGGTGTAAAATAAGAAATAGGATACCCATTTTGAATGACTGAATTTTGTAATATACCACATGACCAGGATAATATAAAGAGGATAATGGGAAAGAGCTCTTACTATTCATTTTTAAGTGTAATTTAGCTTTCATTATTTCTTACAATAGCAAATCATCTAGTCGTAACATCCCATGCTAAGTCTGAATTCTGTATGACTGAGAATTGCATGACAACATTTAGCAGTATTGAAAACTTTGGTTGTGTGTGGATTTGCAAAACAGAAACCATCTTGCAGTTTTCACAGAAGTCGGCAATAGTCTTGTGGAAATGTGTGATCTGACTAGTTAACTTCCCTCAGGAGTTGGTGACTACTGATCTTCAAGGAAAGATAAACTACAGAAGTGTATCAAATCATGAAGTGAGTGTTTTGACCCAGGCAGGAGCTAAGGTTTTGTCACTGATATTGCAGTGATATATATACAACAATAAGTGGAAATTCTCAGATATATTAATCTCATTTCAATGCTGACATTAAAAAACAAATATTCAAAACATAATGAAGGAACTGTCAAGAGAATAATTTGGTAAGTATTAGTTTAATATCTTGAACTAAAATTTTCGTAAGTTACACCATTCATTTATTTTTTTATAAATTCCAAATTTGATTCTTATTGCTAATTTTATAGAGAGAATTTTTCGAACATTTGTAAAGAAAATATGCTAAATTGCACCTTTGCCATCCAAATGACAAAACTGCATAAGCCATGAGAAGTATGAGAAGTATTTACCATCCTCAGGTAAATGGGCAAAACTTCTGGTATAGCCATGGCTGTATTCACATGAAACTGCCTATGTAAATAACTCTGGTTTTCCTTTCTATATGGAAGCTTTTATACTGACTTGCTGGCAGGACAGGGGTTCATACAGCCTTTTGTAGCCTGTGAGGCTTACAGCTCTGCAACACTGCAGTTGAATCACAGAATCAATTCAGTTGGAAAAGACCTCTAAGATCATCAAGTCTGAGCATTAACCCAGCACTGCCAATCTGCCACTTAACCATGTCTGTAAGTGCCACATCTGCACATCTTTTAAATACCTCCAGGGATGGTCACTCCACCACGTCCCTGGGCAGCCTGCTCAAATCTTTGACAACCCTTTCCATGAAGATATTTTTCCTCATATCCAATCCAAACCTCCCCTGGCACAGCTCGAGGCCATTTCCTCTTGTCCTGTCACTTGTTACCTCAAAGAGGCCAACCCCCACCTGGCTACAGCCTCCTTTCCAGCAGTTGTAGAGAGTGGTAAGGTCTCCCCTGAGCCTCCTTTTCTCCAGGCTAAACACTCCCAGCTCCCTCACCCACTCCTCATAAAACCCCAGCCTACTGGGGCACAATCACTGCCCTGGTCCTGCTGGCCCCACTATTTTTGATACAAGCCAGGATGCCATTGGCCTTCTTGGCCACCTGGGCACATGCTGGCTCATGTTCAGGAAGCTGTTCACAAGTTGAAGAGACAAGTCCAAAGATAACCCACGCATGCAGTGACACTCAGAACTAATCAGCCTAGCTAGCCTGATAATTAGCTCCCAGAACCCCTTCAAAAGCCCCCGAAGCATGTCTTTGCCTCCACACCCTTGCTTTTGCATCTAGATCTGATCATTTTCTGGCTCCAGCCTTAAAGAAATTTCAGGAGCTCCTGCTTCGCACCTCCTGCCTCCCACCATGGGTACAGGTGAAGCAGCTGGAGCTGGAGCTATTTCCTAGCCAAGAAAAAACAGTAAGCAACCCTCCCTTGGTTTGGATTAGTTTATTCTTCCCAGAAGAAAAGGGGAGAGACAAAGAGGAGCACTTCCTGAGCCATTCACTCATTCATCTACTCTTCCATCAGTACATATATCATCCTCAGTGTATGCACATGGCTACATTCTGTTCAGTTTTTAAATCTGGGGAATTTTTTAATTCCATCTCAAAATCTGAGCCCATACTTGGCAGGGTATGTTACTTCTTCATAGCTAGGCATTGTGCTCAGCAATGGAGGTGAAGGGGTGTGACTAGAAAAAATGTTTGTTCTTTGCTTTATTCTCAGTTTCTTCTAATTTAGTGGCATTGATCTGCTGCTATTAATAAAAGCAATTGTTTACCTCCCTCATCTGCAGACTCCTAACATCCTTGCAAACACAACAGCACTGTTTGCTTTATTTTCTATGAAAGCATTTTCCCTCTCCATACTCCCACTCACATACAGACAAAGGCTATTAACATAGCGCAGCTATCTCATCACAATCAGGACCTTGCAATTTGATTTTACTTAATGGATCTTTAAGCAGAGGAAAGTGTTATTATTTATTCAAAATTAGTCAAGCCTGTTGTTTTGAATGTAAAGGCTCTTTCTAATTCTGCAGTTCTTTCTTCATTTATTTAAGGCTGCAGAGAAGAGAAACAAAACAAAACAAAAGTAACCTTTACTTTCCATTGTATTTAGCACAATTTAAACAGTTCACAAAACAGAAATCCCTGCAAAACCAGTCCTGGCATATTATTTAATCAGACACTGGGCCTCCACTTAAAATATCGTGATTTGAAGGCTAGAGAGACCTTCAGAAGTAATCCATCCTGGCTGTTTAAGAGTCAGATTCCCCTCTAGGTGGAAAAAGGTTGGCATGTGCCAGCACTGAAATATCAACTTCTGGGTACACAGCACAGAGGTCTGTGGTCTCCACCTCTCTGGTCTCCAGTTACCCAAACTCTTGACAAACTTCAGGTGTATTTATCTTCCCACCTTCCTTAGAAATGGATGATGCCCTTACTCCGATTTTCTGCTTTCATATAAGGAAAGTAGCAAATATTAGCTATGAGCAACGTGAAGATAATGAATGCATAGCAATGGAAGGGAATGGGCACCACTTGCTCACAAAGCACTTATCTTTTTTATTCCCAGAAGCTATCATGGAAAGAACTGGACAACATATTTTAATTTTTTGTTCCCTTAAAATCCCTTCTGGCCCTGTGTATGAGGAAAGGGCTCATGAACTTGGAGGGAAGATCCTGAATTATCATTCCAAGAGGCTGATAGTCCTCTGTCAGGGATTCCTTGTCTCTAGGAGAGAAGAATCTAATAAGGCATTCAACAGCCTAAAGACAGGGGAGGAGGGGGATTTTGTTCCATTTGTATGTAACTTTACTGTGAAAAATTACCACATAAAAAGAGCATCTTCTTGCTCAGGGGGTCTAACAAAACTCTGAGTTTCTCCTGGTGCTTTTCCCTTTATTTTGTCCTGCAGACTTGATGCAGATAGGCAGACGGGAGCTGAGGTTTCTATTCTATCCTAAGCATCATCCTCAGAAGTGTTTACAGAGAGCTAATTAGTCGCAACCTGACTAATTGCAGTGAGGCCAACAGAACTGCACGAGGTCCAGCAGCGGTGCAGTTTTGCCAATTAGCCATTCATGCTTGGTAGCTGTGTAAAAGACTTTGCCGGTCCAGGTGTACATGTGGTTTGCACGGGCTGCAGTCAGGAAACAAACATCCACTTTACTCTCAAGCTGAATGTATGTTATGCAGAAAATCACACCTGAAATAATAAATACAGACATGCACAATGTGACTTTTGCTGTAGCAGGATTTCCTAGGAGAACACTGCATTTTAACACTCCCAGTCATGCTGGGGGACATAGAGGTCTTAGAGGTCTTCAAGTGTAGATGTCGTTTTACTCTTTTTTTCTGAATTTAATCATGGAATTGTATCTCTTGCAACATACGTTGACTTAATGTTTAATTCATCAGGTCCCCAAGGAAATCTGCAGGTTCTACAAAAGCTGTGAAAATCTGTCTGTTCTGTGCAGGCACCCCATTGTCAGGCCCACCTAAACACCTCTCCACAGCAAAGATCTTGTGATTAGAGGAAAACAGTATTAGGCCTCAGCTGTGATGTCACTGTTGAGCTCTTTAAAGCTCCTCACTTCTTCAGTTCAGAGTAATACTGAAATATGCAATCCCTGGTAATTGAGACCCAAGCTAAGAGCAGACCTGTAAAGCAAAGGCAACTGGAGAATGGCTTTAATAATTATGAGTCCCCTGCTTCCCTGAAACAGGAGTGTCCAGTGGTGACACAGGCACTGCAGGACACACAAAAGGGAAGGAAAAGACAGCTCTTCTGGCGAAAGTAAACGAATCTATTTCAATCAGAAAGACCCACCACTTCCAGCCAAAGCTAAGGAGCAGAAGTCGCACTTGGCATGCCCTGTCCTTGCTGTGGGATGTGTGCCAGAATGGTCCCTGGCACCTGCCCGTTGTAGCAGCTCAGCCTGTGCCTGCACCATCACACCCCTTTGGGCATTCAGATGAGTCCTGGGGGAATCACAGGGCACCCCAAGTCCTCAGAGGCCTCTAGACCACTGAATTTGCTCACCTGGATTGTAAGAAGAACAGCCCCCAGGGACCTCACCAAGACGCTGGAGGAAAGCGGAGGCTGCTGAATAGACCCAGACCAACAGAGAGGCAGACGGAGGAAAAAGAGGAACCATGAGCAAAACAGATCAGAAGGAGAGAAGAAATAAAGACAAAGAAACTGGTCACTGGCTACCCTGTATCTATTTCTCATTTTGCCAGTGCCTCCTTGCATCTGCAGTCTACTGGAACTCCTTTACAGCTATGTCCCTTCCCAGATTCACCATCACTAAACCTTTCTGAAGCTGAAGCACTCTGTAAGACCTCAGAATAAAATGAATGAGTAGAGTGTTTCCCATTGCCACTTTGCTTAAAAAAACACCCACAATGCCTTCAGTCTTGTGACAGTCATTCCTTCCTCAGCTGTCTCCTTTGAGTTCTTTTCTCACCCACTTCTGTTCCTCTTTCTGCTTCTTTTACATGATATTTTTGGTAGACAGGCCATGAAAAGGAAAGGCAAAAAATACAGTGTTGTTCAACCATTGCCAAAAGCTGGAGTCACTTCACACAGACAGAGTGATCTAGGATTTACTCTGTAATCCCAAACATGGGAAAACTGAAACAGGTCATTGTAGGGCTCAGATCACAAGATGCACTGCTAGAGGATGTTTGGGTTTTCTGTCCTGTCAGACAAAAGAAGTCTTTCTTACATTATTGCTAAATTAAAAAAAAAAAAAAAGAATACGAAAAAGAAGAAGAATGTCATGCCTTAATAATAGTGTGGTGGTCTTCAAATTCATTTCACTGCTCAGGACCAACTGATAACAGTCTTAAGCATCTTTTAACAGGTGTTGCTGCTGTAAATTGTAAGCCTCAGTTTACTTGCTAAATAATACAATTAAGCCAACAAAAACTGGTTGTGACTCACATATAATGAAATGAGAACAGTAGCATCATCATTAAGCAGCAAATAAAACTATTGATTATTTGCATTATGCTGTCAGGTTTAATTCAATTTCATTTTTGTCTCTTTTCAGCCCTTAATTACACAGTTCATGCTGAATCCTCATTTTAGCAAACAGAATAGAGTGATGCCTTAGCTTCTTACCTTAGCAACAAAAGCACAAGCCTACTGAGCCCAGTGTATCTTTGTTGGACTTAATTAAAGACAAACTTTCACAGCTTCTGATAAAGGCGGGTATTTGAGTCCTGAGACAGTCTGGGGGCTTCGAGCACAAAATTGGTGCTGATGGGCTGTGTCTGGCTCCAGCTGCACCAACAGCGCCTTCCATTTAGCTTGCAAAGGTAAACCAGGCTGCTAACAAATGCCCTATAGAGCTGGAGCCAAGGAGCGGGCAGCAGAAAAATGCTGCAGCAGTCAAAATGTGAAAATAAAAATCAGTACTATGTGATCTCATCAAAGGGCCAATGTGGAGCAGGGTATGAAGGAAAAAGAGGTGGATGAGTGAGAGGAGGTATCTTCTCTGAGCCCTTTCTATCAACAGCAGGTACAGAGAGCATTGAAAGTGAATTCAGGGCACTGGGAGCCCTTCACTGTAGGATGTGCTGTGTCCCAGATGTACTGTCAGCGTGGGTTGGGCTGCTGGTTGCTTACAATGGCAGGAACATATTGTACCATCTCTGCAGAGCAATCTGAATAGTGGGAAGAGAGGGGGAGTTTTTGTTGATTTTTTTTAGACAAAACCCATACAGATCAGTTGAATAGCATATTCACTGGATATTGTTCAAGCAGCACTTCTCCCTGCTTGTGGCGAGTTTGCAGTACATGTATTCATGCTGAGGAATACCTTATTCTGTGAGCTATTCATAAATACTTTCTTANTTGTGAAAATATTCACCAGAAGGAAAAAAATGTGAAAAAATAACCTAAGGTGCTCATTTCCTTATGAGGTCTCAGGCTCTGCACTTCTCATGTTCTCTACAATAACTGCTTAGACTTTGGGAAAAAAATCTGCCCTCCCTCCTTCTACCCCACTTCTTTGTTTGTCACAAGAATTAGCCCATTGAAGTATAAAGAAAGTTGATGCTGAAGTACTGTTGTCACTCAGGGTGTTTTTTAACAGAATATATCAACTTTTGGGAAAGCTCTGACTACCTGATTGCTCCTTAGGTTTGTATTTTTGATGCCCTGTACCGCTTTATGTAAGGATTCTCTAAACAGTGGAACTGTCTCCACCTGCAACAGATCTTAGAGAACTGACTGATGACTTGTAGCCATGAACAAACTTCAGAGAAAAATTTAGACAAAACCCATACAGATCAGTTGAATAGCATATTCACTGGATATTGTTCAAGCAGCACTTCTCCCTGCTTGTGGCGAGTTTGCAGTACATGTATTCATGCTGAGGAATACCTTATTCTGTGAGCTATTCATAAATACTTTCTTAATATACATCAATGACAAATTTGGCCCTGGTTGAGTAGCTGCGTTAGGAACAGTCTGGACCGATGCTTTTTTTCCACTTCTGACTTTCTGATGAATATGGACCATGACTTATAGACAGGTTCTGCACTCTTGCCTCAGACCTTCCACAGTGATCTCCCTCAGCTCCAGCTACTGCAGCAGCACAGACTTCCATGGGACCACTCAGTGACTTCACTCCTGCTCACTGCAAGTCAGGGGGTCAGAGCCCACAGCAGACAGTGAACCTGATCTTTGCATACAGTGGGAGCGACGCTTGCCTGCCCCGGTCCCCATCCTGTCATCCATCCACTTGAGAGGTGTGGGAAGAGAGGTCGCCCTTGAAGACTGAGGCAGAAAAGTTGTTGGGTACCTCAGCCTTCTCCTCGCCAATTGTTACCTGTTTGCCAGCATTGTTTATAGTGGGAGGTACATCTTCTTTNAAGGCGCTCTGCGTCTGTCCTTAACTTTGGCCGGAGGGCGGGAGGTTCTCCTTCTCTCCAATTTTCATCACCTCCTTCCTCCCCCATTTTGTTTTTCTGTAGCAGTATGCTATATACTGAATCAAGAAAAAGCAATTATTTGCAAACTTAGAGTTGCAGGTGATAAAGCCAGCAACACCAAATGATAATTTCCCTAAGCAGTTTTGTTTGCAGCTTTTTTACTGCTCTTTGCAGCTGTTACCAATGCTCTTTCCCCATTATCTGCCTGGGAGCAGTTGTAATGGAGAATGTACTCTGAGAGAAGAGTGCCCCAAATTTCCTGCTTATGGTGAGGAGCCCTCACCCATCATGGCTGCAGAGAGTGCTTGGCTGCTTCTGAGTCAGAGCCTCCAGGCAATAGCACTGAAAGCAGCAAATTGTTTTGGATTTTTTTTTTNAGCCCACAGCAGACAGTGAACACTGATTATTTTACAGCGGTCATGTCTTCTGAATGTTTCTCTTCTGCCCAGGTTCACAGAGGTTTCCAACACTCTTAAGGGAGTATGTATGTCCCCTTCACAGGAACTGGTGAATCACTTTTTCTGCTCCTCCAGATGACCATATCGTGAAAGAAGGAGATTAAAATAAATCCTCCGGCATGAATTCAAGCAAACCATACCTGCCAGCATCTTAATTAAAGACAAAAGGTATCAGATCAAGTGAATTTGTGAAAATATTCACCAGAAGGAAAAAAATGTGAAAAAATAACCTAAGGTGCTCATTTCCTTATGAGGTCTCAGGCTCTGCACTTCTCATGTTCTCTACAATAACTGCTTAGACTTTGGAAAAAAATCTGCCCTCCCTCCTTCTACCCCACTTGTTTGTTTGTCACAAGAATTAGCCCATTGAAGTATAAAGAAAGTTGATGCTGAAGTACTGTTGTCACTCAGGGTGTTTTTTAACAGAATATATCAACTTTTGGGAAAGCTCTGACTACCTGATTGCTCCTTAGGTTTGTATTTTTGATGCCCTGTACCGCTTTATGTAAGGATTCTCTAAACAGTGGAACTGTCTCCACCTGCAACAGATCTTAAAGAACTGACTGATGACTTGTAGCCATGAACAAACTTCAGAGAAAAATGAAGTTTGATTGAGACTCCCTAAGTCTTCTGAGGATGCCACCTTTGAATCTCACAAAACTAAGTTCCAGCATCAGCTTCATAATGATCTGAGGGTACTTTTCCCTGAGCAGATGAATATTGATATTTGTTATCAGTTGTCATCACGACCTTGCTTTAAGCTTCACCTATAAGCTAAATGAATATGGCATAAAATGCTTTTAAAGTCCATTTCATGTCCTGTACAGGTCTGTGTGGGTATTGTGGAGCCTGTTTCCATTCTCTAAACATATTTTTTATTCTGTCTACCTTCTGGAAAATGCAGAACAGAAAAGAAGTAGTGATTTGGGGTCTGTCTTTGGAGTGAAGGAGGTTTAGATCTATGAAGCTTAGCTTTCCTGCAGACTAATAGTAATAATGCAGAAGAGTTTGATGAAATTAATATGAGTGAGGCCATCATCTCAGTGATTTCTTGCAAAAGAACACAGATAAAATTAGGCTTCTATTCCTCTTCTATGTGGCCAGGATATTTCTTAGTCNCTCCAACTCAGTGAATCGTTAATATGGTTTAGAATGGAAATGAAAATGCCACAAAAGAGCATCTCATTGCAGGATGTCTGTAAAGATATATAAAAGGATCTTTTCATGGGTAATTATTCAAACTACTTCATATAACTGTCACCATTAAAAGGTCACTAACTTTTACCACACAGGGATTGCTAAAGATGCAGTGCTGGCACCTTCTTCTAAAACTTGGGACAGTACTCTAGTGTCACTCATGGTCATCTGTGATACTGCCTGGTTTTGTCTTCCCTTAACTCAATTCAACTTAGCTTTATTATGTTAGTAGAGAGGATCAAGGTGACCGCTGTTACTGACAGAGCACAACCTTATAACAAATAGCAGTTCTTTCCTTGAGGAACTTTCACTCACAAAATGATAGACAGACCATATCTCAGGCCTGTCATCCTTTTACTGGTAATAATTGCAATTACAACCTACAATGTTCTTGCTGTATTTCATTTCAGATTTTAATTGCATACTATCATTCTCATTCCAAATTAAGATCCTAGTGCATATTTTAAACTGTCTGTAAATACACATTAAAAAGATGACATCCATTAGACAACCATGCAAGCAGTGTATATGTGGCATATTGAAGAAGCAAATACACTTGAAGAGCTTGCTCTCAACCCAAATGCATGCATATACAAAGTTTCTGTGAAAAAATAAGTCCTTTGGGTATATTGCAGATAATCCTCTTCCCTATACACTATAACATCTTTTCTGTCAAATAGGGTTGAAATTGGCTAAATGGATTCCAGTTTTATTGTATGAGGACTGACAGGCAGAAAGAAACTACTATACACCCATTTCTTTGGGAAATCCAGCTAAAATTCCTTTATTCTCTAGGTAGACAATACAAGTGGTATTATTCCCATCAATGTGATATGCAGCTGAATTTTGAGGCTTCAAAACATGGCAGGCTATACAGATGCCGTGTATCAGAGGAGCTCTTCTGCTGCCTGAGTAAGTCCTGGGCATCCCTGAACCCTGTAAACATCTGCAGAGCCTAGGGAGGTTTCTTGTGAGAAAAATGAGTGCTAGCAAATTTTTCATGCCATCCTTGTAGAAATAGGTCACTGCCCCCATTGCATTGCAAGTCAAGTGAACTCTGAGACTCACAAATGGCAAAGGAAAGGAGTATTTGTGTCTGCACTGAAGAGGTGTTAAAGATTTGGGAGTTCAGAGAAAGGTGCAAAAAAGCTGTATAAACCCCTCATCTTGGAGTGAGAATTCAAGGGGGATGCAAGAGTCCACCTTAGTGAGATGGTAGAGAGGGCAGAAGAGGACTCAGAAGTGGAAGATGAGCACAGCTTCCTTCTTTCCTTGGTCAAAGAGAGAACTTTTCCATACGGCTTGCTTTTCAGAGCAGCAACATTGTGTTTGTACAGACCAGAGTAGGTTGTGTCTAGTGTTTGCAAGACAGCCTGAGAAATCTCAAATTCTTTTACCTTTGCTTGTCCTTGACCTCTCCAATAGCCAACATAAAGAAAAGAAAAAAATTACAGACTTCACTTATTATGGGAAGCCTGGAGGAAAGTGCTTGTTTCAACTGAAAATTACTCCTGCAAATACATGTTATACTATGGGGAAATTGTGTTTTCCAGTCGCATAAACTGGAGAGTAAAGTGGTGTAAGGTGCTAGGTTTTTCACAACAAAGTTGTCTGCCACTGTACCATGCCAAGCATTTCACATGAAACATGGTCAGTGAACGTCTCTCTGGATGTTTCATGTCTCTGGGAGCTGCCCATTCCGAGGGCCCTTAAATGTGTGCACAATTATTGATCCTAACATACAATTACAAACAGCTTTTTGTATGTTATTCTAATGCTTGGTCATTTTTCTAATGTTTCAGTAGCAGTGGAGATGGGGGGTTTTTTGGGTACTGTAGCCTGCGTTAGATAATGTTGAAATTAGTGCAGTACTCATTGTTAGTGGTTATTTCTTACTAGGAATGTTTGTTGAGTGAGTCTTTCTTCTGCACAGTAATAGGTGGCTGATTGGTGCTGATTTAATGATTTATAGCATCTTTTTTCCTGATGAGACTGGAGCTCATGAGAAGTGCCAGGGATGTGCCTTTTGAGAAGCTGACGTGGGCTGCATATTTCATGTACTGCTGGAGAGTGCAGGCAGGCTGTGTAGTATCAAATCACAGAAGATGTACATATCTACAGTTTTCCTGTGTAACAAAAATCCTGTCATCTGTTGACAAAGGAGACACGAGATAACGGTTCTGCGACCCTGCATACTTCTTCAGTCTGGACAGATGAGACAAATCTAAATAATTGAGTATGAGCTCCTCAGACTTTCTTCATGTTAGTGCAGTGCCACAGCCAAAAAAGCATAGAATGGTTTTGAACTGACTGCACTGTCCTTCTGCTTGCAGCGATCATCGTGTTTTCCAGTCACCGTTAGTGAAAAGGCCAGCAAGGTCCTGGGTTTGTGCAAGACTAGGTAAGACTTCCCCACTGGCTGGCAGCAGCTTCCTGCTCTGCCTTTTGTGTCACAAATCTGGGAAATTGCTGATTGCTCTTGGATATAAAGATATTAGGGTAACGAAAAAGTATATCCATACACATGTAGGTACACAAGCACGCACATGCACATTTACTCACACGGACATTTCCATCTAGCAGCAGGACAAGATCCAACATCCTTTCTCACCTCGCTGCTCACTGCCTGTAGCCCATCGTTTCACGGCGACCCTGGGCTCTGTCACGCTTGAGAGGAAAGGAAAATTTCAGCATTAATATCCCTATATTGAGTGGAAAGTTTCTAGCTGCTTCCTATTGGAAATTGAGAACTGGCAGTCATTTAGTCTGTTGTGATTACCACTGCAGAAGATTCCTTTTTAGAACTTAGTCCTGTTTGCTTTTTAATTGTGTCTGTTGGTAGAACTTAGAAAAAGCAACAAAAAAGGGGGAAAAGAAAGGAAAGCAGAACATTCACCAACATGTTCATAACAACTTACTACCAGTGCTTTTTTATTGCTATCCCTCTTTAAAATGACTGCAGTTTGTATTGACTTTACCTGAGATTCATAACATCATTTCCAACTAACAATTTGATTTTGGGTGCTTTTTTCTTTAAAGCTTTACTTGTTAATGTATTTTTCTATAATTACGCCACAATCACTCCTAAGTGCACAGTTTACCTTGAACAGAGCCATTAAGGGCTGCCGCTGGTAGTTGATTGTTGCACACAGTTGTGCAGACATCTCTGTATTTAGACCCAAACCAGCTTTACAGGGAAAAGATATATTTATCTGCAGGAATTTCCAGTCACTATTTTTGTTGATGTCCGTAATTAATCAGGCTGGACAGCCTATAGGGTAATCGTGAAGCTGGTATTAAGCAGTTCTGTGCTCAGCCGAGATCTCAATGTCTTTGTAGTGCATATGGTGATGTGCTTTAGTGGCTGGCTCTGAACTGTGTTCTGTCTGATGCAAAGGCTTCATGGCACACTATAAGCTATCAACAATGCAGATTTCTGAATTCTTTGTTGTTTCCTTCTCTAAACTTTTCCCTAGGTGATTAAGTGATTCCATATTCACAACACCTGATTTTGATCCTGCCTCTTTGGTGAAATTCATTTGAGTTCTGTGCCAAATTTGTTTAAGGAGCTACAGCTCTTTAACATGTTTATGGCTCAGTGGGGCACACTATAATTTGAAGAAAACATTAGAATGTGTAATACTACTAGTGATGAATAATTAACAAACAATTATAAAATCTTCCATCAAGATTTTACGTGTGCAAGAATCATTTCATTTTTCCCCAGACCACATTTGGAATAAAGCAGAGCAGCAGTGAAAGAGGATGTACACCCTCTAATAGTCCAGGGTAGGCACTGAAGATGATGGCCACACACAGATGAAACAACAAAGGAAATTTACTTAAGACAGAAGGTATTAGCAGAAGTCAAGCATCCACTGATAGGGCTTTGCACAGTGCCTTGCACATGTCATTAACTGATTTGGAATTTGGAACGGAGACAGAAGACTTCACTACTGCCCTTTTTGAAAGGACTACTGCACCTTTTAACAGCCTCACATAAACAAGAGCTTATTTTAATGTCCTGTTCAGAAGAAAGAGCACCATCTGCAGAATTAGCAAGAAGCATCTATGGCAAGTGGACATTCCTCAGGAATCTCCATTCAATACCTTTTCCAGCCCTTCCCTAGCTTTTAAAAACATGGGGAATCATAATGCAGAGTGACATGAGTGCTCAAAAGCTGCAGGATGAAACCAGGAAGGGGTCTATTTCTGCTTGGGCACTGTAGGTTTGCTGAATCAGGAAAAAATTGATAAGGATGTAGGATGAGAAAACTTGAGCAGCTGCAATGGCCTTCGGAGAGCTCCGGCTCTGAGCACAAGGCTGGCAGCACAAAGGCTGTCGAGATCAACCTGGTATCATTTCTGCCTCAGTACATCAAACAGCAGAACAGGCAGTCCTCAACAGACGGGACAGGGGATTAGCTTGTCCTGTCAAGGGAAAGCCAAGCCTCTTTGGCCTGATATTCAATACTAATTGTATTAGAAAGAAAGCAGCCCAAACTGCTGATAAATTAGGTAGTTGCATGGAGCAGCCGACTGAGACATGCAACTCAGTCACGAGTGCAGGAAAGCTACAACCCTTCAGCACCACCCATGATTGCACTAAAGGCTGCTGCTCACCATACAGTCAGGATCCCCTACTTCAATCCAAATGGAAGCTCTTTTACTTTAGCCATCATCTCCAGTTTTTGGAAAGAAAGACTGTAAGAAATTATCTGAGCCATCAGTAACAAGGGGAAGTGGAAAACGGGTGAGTCAGGCACTGGTTCATTTCCCACTTGTCTCCTCTGGCACGGCTGGAGGTGCTGCCTTGTTGCAGGGACACCCTGCATCTTCTCCCAGGACTACTAGAGTGGAGGAAAGCCATTAGCCAGGGAGCCCTCAGGTAGGACTGTCTACCTCCAAGGATAGGGAGCAGCAGGGCAGCCACCAGCCCACCGCACAAACCTGCTTGTCGCCGCTCTTCACTCAGTGTGAACGCAGCAGGGCTTTTTAAGCCCTTAGTGACAGCCACAATGAGAAAATAAAGAGACAACAGATGTCAATCCTGCTGTGATTGGTTTGGGAAAGTTTTGTTCCCTGCCCAGCCTCGTGGCTGATTGGCAAGGCACCTTTTGAAGTGGTTGGTTTTGTTCCTGTTTAAAGTATCAGACCAGGCAGATTCAGTGCCACAACCAGCAAAGTCAGCCCTCATTTCCCAAGGCTCTAAGGAGGGGTCACCAATGGGCAGGCAGATGGTTACTAGTTCCTCCTATGAGTGCTCTCTCCTCTTCACTTTGCATTGGCAACTACTTTAGAGGTCATCCGTAACGTCATCCTGATGCGCAATTACTCTTCTATGCTTATCTTTCTGCAAAAGTTTTTGGGTTTTTTTTCTTTTTTTTTTTTCTTTTTTTTTTTTTTTTTTGGTTGGTTTATAAAGAGAAAGGACAGTTTTATTCCATATTCAGTTTTCTCCAGCATGGCTCTAATTAAGGCTGATGACAATCTAGCCCATATTATAGACATGGAATATCCTCTACTGACTCCTCCTAAGTAAAAAAGGTTTCTAGACAATA